>APFE031685129.1:0-80322 GCA_000404065.3 Pinus taeda | reverse complement strand
AATATTTTGTTATTTTTAATAAAATAGGGAGTGTTTTTAGGCATAAAGCAGTGAATGTGGATCATTATGGGATAAGGAAAGCTTTTCTATTTTAGAACAAGGAAAAAGATGGGAAAAAGCATCAAGATGCTTTTTACCATATGTATGCATTGCATGTAGACTCTTAGAGCTTTTAGTTGAGTGATTCTAGATCATGCTTAGTTTTATAAATTAGGAATCCTCAAAGACATTGAAGATCAGTGAGAGGGAGTGTGAGAGGTTTTCTGGTTGGGTGCCTTCGGGCAGTTTGTAATGGGCCATCAATTCAAATTATCTGGCCAAGTTTGTAAGTAATTGTTTTATTTTAAATCATATATAAATAGATTGGATGATTGTGAAATCACTGAACTTGTTTTGTTAATCTGCCATTTCCATGATTAAGTGAAGGATTTTAAAATTGTTTGTTGTTCATATAATCATTGTATATTGTTGCATGGACAACGCAAGTTAATTGATTGCTTTGGGATCAATTTTAGGAAGGTTGTGTAATTTCCTTTTGTGTGTATAACTTGTTGGCTGCGCGCACTTTGGATTATATACACAATGCTTTGTACAGTGAGATAACTGGGCGCATATGTACATATCTTACCTTGATTAATTAATGGTGTATATTGTTTTGCGCACCCGATACATCGCCTTATAGTGTGAATGTGTGCAAAGGACATGTCCTTGTGGAGACCTCTGTTCAAACCAACAGTTTCAGAAACAACAGTATGCCAAAGTTGAGCGTTTCCAATGTGGTAAAATTTGTTTCGGGTTACAAGAACTTGAGGATGTTGCGAAGGGAAGATTTCTTATTGAATATGTTGGAGAGGTGCTAGACATATCCGCATATGAAACTCGCCGAAAGGAATATGCTTCAAGAGGTCAAAAGAATTCCTATTTCATGACATTAAAAAGAATCGAGGTAATTGATACATGTGTGAAGGGGAATCTGGGCGCTTCATTAATCACAGTTGTGATCCTAACCATCAAAGAGAAAAGTGAATGGTGAATGGAGAAGTTTGTATTGGTTCCACCTCCGCTCGTTGTCGCTAAATTGATTTTAGCGTAATAGTGGTGTTTATCCGCTGGCAATCAAGAGTTCAATCACCGCGTGTTACAATCCCTGCGTATAATTTGGAACTTGATAGGTTTGAATGGCGAGAGATTGCACGAAGGCCTCACAATTTCTTTCTAGGATTTGGGGAGTTTGATGATGCCTTTCCAGCGGCGGCATACTGATGAGCTTATATACATTCAGATTTAATGGGACTGATTGCAAGTCACAGATTGAATGGTATGGTTATGCGTGGAGTGGAGAGCAGGAGCGCCATGGTTAAGATCGTGTTTATAGAGTGGATATATCGTCTGTATACTTCGGCGGTCGTAGTTTCTGCGTGTTTTCATTGATTTTATGTTGACATATATGCGCTGTCTGATTTGTTAGTATACATACACGATCCGTTTTGTTCAGAAAAGGGAAGGAGAAATTTACAGGCCTCCAGGCAATTCGAAATTGGATTTCTACAGCCTCTAAAGCACATGCTGTCTGATTTTATTATTGTTTTGGATATCTAAAGCCTCAAGGGTACTGTGATCCTATCTTGTGATAAAAGGGTGGCGATTCTAAAGAAAGTCTATTGTGTTTTTCTTTAAGGTTTCATGTCTTATGCGCTTCCGATAGAGGCCCTGTGTGCTGAGATTTTTATAAGTAAAGGGGTTTTGGGCTTATACCCAGACCACTTTTCATCATAATCTAGGAGGTTCCTTTCTTTCACTTGTCATTATTTGCTTCCCCTTCCACTCTGCAAGTAGAATTTCAATTCAACAAGTAGTTTTTTTGTTTTTTCTATTCTTTTTGTTTTTTGTTTTTTGTTTTGTTTTTTTTTTTCTCTATCAGTAGTTTTCATTCAAATCAGCAATTTCATTTCTGCAAAGTACTTTCCTGCTAAAAAAAAAAATCTTCCAAAAACCAACCCAAAAACATTTCCTTTCATGCCTCATAGGAGTAGGGACAATTTAGGGAAATTCTTGCCAAATACCCCCACTGCATGCAATAGTCAACCTTCTCTCTTCTTTGGTGACTGTGAACTGGAAGAACCTTTAGGTGAACAACCTTACATATTTGAATAACTTATAAGGGAAGAAGAAAAGGAAGGACCCATTCCTACTGAACCAATGGCTGAAAACTGAAATGACAGAGGAAATAAAGAGAGAATTGAGGGTGTCTTCCCCATCAGAGAGACCAATGGGGACACTAAAATGAAGAATACCTCATTTACATGGCCTGACCACAGAGGACCCTAGCACTTTTCTATTTTAGTTTGTTGTTATATGCCGAACCTTTGACTATACAGATGATGAGAAAAAGTTAAAATTGTCTCCATCTACTCTCAAGGATGCAACATTGTCCTGGTTCATGGGTTTACCTGCAGATAGCATCACAACTTGGGCTTAGATGCAGCACGACTTTAACGACAAATATAGGGACTATTGTAGGTAAAAGGATACTAAAGAAGAGATTTTCAGGATGACCATAGGCTAGGATGAATCCCTAGAAGACTATGAAGAAAGATTCCAGCTCAGTTACAAAAGGGTTAGGTGGACACATGACCCTGAGTCACTAAAGTTGGTACTGCTAAGAGGAGTAAGGGAAGATCTTCTAGATACCTTACACATGTTAGCAGGAGGAGATATCTACCAATTACCCTATGAGGATATCAAGACTATCTTTAGAAACCATTCTAGGGCAGCTAGGAAAAAGGGTAGGGGTAGTCAACCTATGGCGAGTACATCATCTTCCAACTCATCCATCAAGGGTGAAATTGGAAATATGCTCGAAGATTTCAAAAGTGATATGTTACAAACCCTTGCCTTACAATTGGACACCATGAACATCAAAAGGAAGCAAGAGGAAGCAGAGAGCCTTGGCCATCTTTTGTTCTAGATGCATTAGGAGGCATCCTAGTAAGGAATGTCCATTGAATTGTATTGAGATTTGCTCAGTCTGTGAAGAAAACCACTCCACAGACAAGTGGCCTTCTTTACCTAGACTCAAAGTTGTATGTCAAGGAGCTGAAGGTATCATTGAGCAGCTTTGCTACATCAACCAAAGGAGAACTTTTGGGCCTAGAGCATACCAACAGGGTATGCAAGGGTCATCCCATGCATATTACAACCCCAACCAAACCACAACTATACCTTCTTGGGGACCCCCTACTCATCCTTCCTGGTCTACACCCCCTCCCTTGTCCTATGCATCTCAGTATCATTGCCAGCCAACTAGCTAGTCATTTCAACCTTATGTTTAGCTACAACATCAGTGGAATACCCCACTCCAGTGGTGGAGGCCCCAATTCAACAATGTTCTACCCATATTCCTTCCACCACCTACCCAACCACAACTCTTGCACTATGCTCCATGTAGGTAACCACAGATGCCTGCCCAGCCAAATCTGAACCCGAACAATAGGCAGGCTTAACAAGTATACAATGGAAAGACATCATACCCAGCATATGCTATAGAAATCTAGGAGATCAACCTAAGATTTGGGAGAATTTTCCCTGATAACCAACCTCCCTTTCCACATAGGGAGGTTGAGGAAGAAAGAGAGGAAATAAGCCTTAAAGTAAATCCACCGTTTCCGTAGAGAATAACCGAACCACTCCAGCCTACCTGAACGAATTTACATGGGCAAACGACCCACCCAAATGAGTTTACACGGGAAAACGACCTGCCCGAACGAGTTTACACGGCAAACAACCTACCCAAACGAGTTTACATGGGTTCCGGCACATGACCAAAACGAAGCCACTAGGGAGAGTCGGGCAAACGGGCCGCATGAACGTGCACAAAGCTCACCCCTCGTCACAACTTGACATTTTTAATATGGCCACGTGTGCTCTGGGCACCCTCACACGACACGACATGACTCGACCTGACCCGACCCACACCAAAGCATTTGCACGGGCACCCACACACGACACGACCCGACCCGCTCGAATGAAATTTGGGGTTTCCATGTGTGCACAACTCGAACAAAATTTAGGGTTTGCATGGGTGCATGACCCAAACGAAGGCACGAGGGAGCGTTGGGAAAACTGGCCACACGAACGTGCAGAAGGCACACGGGCGGTGACGACTTAGAATTTTTGGCACGGCCACGTGTCCCTGGGCACCCACACACAACACGACACGACACGACCTGCCATGGGCGAGCTGACCCGACCCACTGAACAAAATTTGGGGTTTTCATGGGTGCACGACCTGAACAAAGGTACGAGGGAGCGTCGGGCAAATAGAATGCACGAACGTGCAGAAGACACACGGGTGGTCACGACTTAGCATTTTCGCCATGGCCATGTGTGCCCGGGCACCCACACATGGCACGACCCGGCCCGCCCGAACGAAATTTGGGATTTCAATGGGCGCATGACCCGCACAAAGGCACGAGGGTAGGAATATCTTTGACTCTAATACATGAATACACTTGGTGTAACATGCGCTTAAGTTCTTCAACATTTTCTTTTTACTCTTCGACTCACCTATAACTTTTTAACATGTATTAGGCCTATTCCAATGAGCAAGAAACTCAATGATATATATTATCATATATAATATACTATCTTTTTTGAATAAATACAAATATCAAAAGTACATTTATGAACACCGAACCCCGTTACACTTTTTTCAACATCCCCCTCTTAACTAGGAAGGTATTCATAAATCATTACAAGGTGTTTGGCTATTTTTCAATCAATAATTCACACAAGAGAAACCACATTGACAACCCATATGTTATAGCATCATATTAGCCAACATTATTCATAGCAATGCCTTGACAAAATATTTCTGGTTTTAAAAAAATGTCTTCAAAGTACCCTAAAACCACCATTTCCACATAACTACGCACCGTCAAATTAATCATTGGAAATTGAATTAATAGTGTGAACAGGTCCATAGGTAATCAACTACCATTTCCGCATAACGACGCACCGTCAAAGTAAGCATTAGAAATTGAATTAATAGTGTGAACAGGCCCATACGTAATCAACCACCATTTCCGCATAATGACACACTGTCAAAGAAAGCAATGGAAATTGAAAGAAATATAAATTAAAAGGAAATAAAATGAAAAACTTTCGAAGAGATCTTGAGCCTTTTCGCCTAATTGTTATGAAGCACATTTAATTTATGAAATTTGGTGCAACAAATAAGAAAGCATGTGTGATAAGCTCCAGGTCCAAAATCAAGATCGACCATAACCATGTGATCGTGGATAAGTTCTTAACATTTGGATCGACCTTTGTTTTCATTTAGTATAATTAAAAAAAGAATGGTTTTCTTTTCATATTGGAGGTTGAAATCAAGATTGACCATAACCATGCGATGGTGGATAATTAATCAAGATTGACCATAACCATGTGATGGTGGATAATTTTTCAATATTTTGATTGACCCTATTCTTTAAACATTAATTTTCATTTTTTTAATTAATTTTGTTCAACACGAAATGTGCGAATTCTGCATTTTAAATGCAGTTTCCTTTTCTAAAAACCTGAATGTGTTTATGCAAATTAAAAATAATTAAGCATTGAAAAATTACTATTTCCTGAAATGTTAAATCATAGACAACCACATTTCTGTTAATCATTGTGCTAGAAGTCTATGCGAAGTACATCATGGTGAATCGCCGAGTGAATTTTCATCGATAACAGTTTCGCATGGTCTCTTTATTCTATTATCAAGCTTGCTCTCCTGGTTACAGCTATTGGCTTCTCCAGATTCCTAGATTGCTAAATTAGAGTCTAGGGGAGATGGATAGAGCAGAAATTTTAGCTTTTATTCAATCTCTGTAATCATTGATTGAGTTTCCAAGCTTGTGTCTTGATAATCAGTGTTCCACCTGTTTTTTTGACTATTGGGTGCGTGAGGAAACGTATAAGGGCTGCCTAGAGCTTGCACACTAAATTTCTACGTTAATAACCCTAGTCAATACTAATATTGAATACATGAGATTATATTTACAGCAGTTTCGCTTCCCTGAATCATTAGTTGGGAAATCATGATTCAAAGAAAATGTATACACTGTTGTATTCATGTGATTTGATGGTGTATTATTAGATAAATATACGAGTGTCAGACTAAGCAATTTTCCCCGAGAGGTACCCTATTCCTTTTAATGTTAGAGTATTGTTGGAAAAGCTGTTGATAAAATTTTTCACATAGTTGACAAATTATAGCGTAAGGAAAATATTGTATTCATGTTATTTGGTGGCGTATGACTAAGTAAACATAAGGGTGTTGGCCTAAGTTTCAATTGGGTATTAGAAAAAGTGTTATTACTTTTCATTGGACACTTGAAACTCTTGAAATCACAATTTATTAATTTATTAATGAATTTATCTAGGAGAAATCTAACCTGAATTCTATAAAATATCCATGTGAGTGCTATACGTGAAATTATGGGTTTACCACTTATGGATTGTGTTAGTGCTATCCATGAAATTATGGGCTTACCAATTATGGGCTTACCAATTATGGATTGTACTAGTGTTAAAGAAAATCGATTTTTATTTGGGAAGAATATCCTTGTAGAGTGCTATATGTGAAATTATGGGTTTACCATTTATAGATTGTGTTAGTGCTATACATGAAATTATGGGCTTACCATTTATGGATTGTGTTAGTGTTAAAGAAAATTGATTTTTATTTGGGAAGGAATCACATGATGGATGCTTTCTACACTGAAGAAGTTGTTAGAAGGTTAACATGTTATTCATATTCACACTAGTATTGGAGAAATAAGAGTAAAATATCTAACCATACATTGGATGAGCTTCCAATGATTGGTAGTGCTAAGTTGATGAGGCTTGACATGGAGATCCATGTGAGTACAAAAAAACTCTTTCTTAAGTAAGTTTTTTATAAATTTAGGGGAAAGATAATCTTGTAATGTTTTTGGTATGGACTTAGGTGATGATTTAGATGCTAAGGGAAGAGAAACAGAATCAATGGCCCATATTAATATTTCCACCATGATGGGAAAGTGTAACCATAGTAGAACTCAACTATCCTTTTATGTAGAAGCGAAGTTGAGTATCAAACCATATGCATAAGAAATTGATGCCATTGAACTGAACCAATGACTACAATGGATGGAGTAATGCTTTAGTGTACATGAAGTGAGTGGAACACACTAAATTACATTTTCTCACTTCAAGCTTGAAGGCCATGCTTTGGCATGTTGGCAATGTGATGCTACATGAGGAAGTATTCCAAATTAGACATTTCTAACTATTTCGAATTCTGCAAGGATATAATTAAACATTATTTTTACCCAATTGTTTGTCAATGGGATCCTTAGATTTCACGACATTACTTTAGTCATAGGTTTTGACAATTCGTGATGGAGTTCGCCACTAAGCATAGTAAGAAAAACATTTAGTTTGGAATCTCTCTCAAAACACCAGACATGTTAGTGAATTACTTAGGGGACTTGCACTGTCCAATCTTGAGGATTTTGATGCTCTTCACTGCAAAATACATTAATGAAGTGAGTGTCGAATTGTAGTAGCTTTGAGTGGGAAAACAAAAGAATAGTTTTAAGATCACTATAAGAAAAGGAAACAATAAGGTTACAGAAAAATGGAAAGAATGAGAGTAAGTAGACTACTAGTAAGATTGAAACATTTACATATGAAATAAGACCTTCTAATACACATTGCTTGTTTTCTAATAAAATGGGGTGCATCAAGGAAGAGTGCTAGGAATTACAATAAAGAGATTCCCTATGTTGGTTTTAGATGTAGAAAAATGGATGGAGAATACTTTAGATATTGATGGGAAAATTATCTTCTCATATAGCAAGAAGAAAGTTTCATTATTGATTTATAGACGTGAGGAGGAGATGGAGATCACTTTATTGTTTCATGTTTGGATACCAATGAGGACACACATAGTGGGTTGGTTGTTCAACCAAAATTGATAATTGAATTTGATTTCATCACAATAGGTTGAGAGGTTTGTCCCAAAACTCACTACCATTCACAACAATATCCCTTTGATTTTGATAGAAAATGTGTGCAACATAGACTATTAATACTATGTAGATTCAAGTTTTCAATTAAAAGTTATTTATTTGTGAGTTGGAGGAATATTTAGTTCCATTGGATGTGTGTCGAGTCATCTTTCAGAGACCACTCCCTCAACTAAGAGATGCCATTTTCAAAATGACAACAAACCAATATTGAGCTATCAACGCTTATCAAGCATGGATAATAACTAAAAATAACAAAAAAATTATCTTCTTATCCATAATAGAGGAAAATTAGTGATAATAGGGTAACAAAGTGGACATGAAGGAATACTTGGAGGGATGCGATAATAAGTAGTGCTGAAAAATCCAAAAGCTAATTAAATCTAGTAAATAAGTGTTATAATAAATACAAGTGCCACCACATAACAAAGAGGTTGATAATGAGATTCAATTGTCGCAAAGTTTCCATTCCTATTATATGGGATACATAAGTAGTCCATCCAAAGTGTAAGAAGAAGAAACAATCACAAAAATTGTAAGAGTATCCTAGCCATTATTTCCATCATTTAACCTTTTGCTTCATCTATCATCATCATGCTCAAGGAATATGAGATATATGGACTATGCATTCAGTATTGTGCCTTGAACAATGTCACCATACATGAAGAGTATTTGAATCAATATATTGATGATTTGTTGTATCATCGACGAAAACCAAAGCTCTTCACCAAGATGAACCCATAATGATCATAACAAAAAAAATTCGAGCACAACATTCAAGACAAACAAAGGGTTGTATGAGTGGTTGGTTATTTTCTTTAATTTTTGTAATGCACTTACAAGTTTCATGCACCTAATCAATTATGTGTTATAGATATTTACTAGATTTTATTTATTATTACACCTATATGACATATTAATATTGCATACTAATTGGAAAGAGAACCTATAACCCATGGAATAGGTAAAATGGACATTGAGAAGGAATAAATTAATCACTGTTTTGAATAAATTTGAACTACATAAAGATTCCTAGATTTATGTGGAACATATGAAGAATGGAGAGGATTAATGTGTGATTCTAGAAAATATTATAGCCATTGGCCTATTCCTACCACCTTGGTATAGATACGAACTTTCATATGAGAAGCTCCATACATGAGGACGTCATAGAAAATAGTTTGCTAATAGTTTCACTATTGCACACCATGAGTACCTATTGATGGGTAGAAATGGTGACTTGTCAACACGAGGAAACAACCCAGACTGAGGTTGTTTAATAACCAAATACATTTGGAATAGCTTCTCTTGATGGGTTTTACGGCTCCGTTAGTCAGAGATCTCATTCTCTTTCCAGAAAGAAATAATTAGATTTCAAATGGGTATCCTATCGTATATATTTACAACTAGTTAGGGTGAGTTAATCAATTATGTAGAAACATACAATAAATTAGAATCACATTGAAAATAAAAAATGAAATGCAAAAACTATTATTTATTAATTTTCCATCGCCAACAAAATATATTAAATTTTAGGACTGATTTTGTTGCAGGTTAGTTGATATTAAGTATTAATTTAACACGAAGTAGATAGATCCCTTTATAATAAATGAAAGACGATATATAAATCTAGAAAATAAAATACTCTAATTAATCCTATTTGGATTCATGTACATACACGTAACAATATCAATTTATGAAGACAAAATTAATGAATTAAAATAGTACATTTTATGTAAATTAAGCTATATTTATATATATTACAATCATAATAAAAAAAAATTAATTTGAACTACAAAAAAAATAGTGATCAATAGATGAATAGACATAATCAACACTAGCCCACTGAAACAGAGTCAAATGAGAGATGTTGTATAAATTTCAAGACCTCTTGAAACATAATCAGGGAAATATTGAAATCCTAAAATAAACAATGACTTATTGAAACATAAATATAAATTATATTAAAATCATTTAATATAAACTTAGATCATAAAATTACATAGACTTATTGAAACATAAATATAAATTATATTAAAATCATTTAATATAAACTTAGATCATAAAATTGCATAGTATTATTATCACCAAAAAATAATTTTGGCTATCTATCCCACCCATATATAGTCCTAAGGCTCTCTTTTTGTGAAATTCTATCATGTATTTATACTGAAGGGTCCTCATACAAAATGATATAAATGAAAACAAAGATATGTTCTCTTGCAACACTGGTACTAAGATCCATTCTATAGATAATAGCACATTGGTCATAACAAGAGTTATTTAAAGATAAACAAATATCATAACTCAATATGCCATGTCAGTAGGAAATGATGATCAGAAAGACCTAAAATAGAAAACTAATGTTGAACTATGTGGCTACAACAATAAGAGATGGATATAATTAACACATAATCATCTAACTTAACTAATGGCTACAGGATCAAAAAAATTGTATCTATTGTTAACAAAGTTAATGAGTAATACATAATAATAATTCATACCTTTCAAATACATAAAATATAAGAAAATTGAGTTTTAACAACATTCCTTCAAAATTAATAAATACTTGCAAATCTAAAGTGATTATGACATTGGCACCAAAGAAGATGATAACAACTTGTTTTTTCGACCACCTGTAGTTTTTCCCTATGTTCAACAAAAAAAAATCATGTTGCTCTATGAGGGATTTATTTTGTGACCTCAATTTTTCATTTCATTCCTATAATTGTTGAATTTAATTTTTTAGTTAAAGTGTTGAACATCTAATCAACTAGGGGTTATGGTGTGGAAGTTGAACACTAAAAGGGATTACAAGAGAACATGGAATATAATCCAATGGTCATAAAATGTATTATAAATGTATATCTTCTGAATAGTAGAATAACTCATAATTATCTTTCATATCTTGTCTCCATTATTTGTGTTGTTTAACATGGTATAAGAGAAAGTGTTTTTCTGCCCTGTTGAAATTTGAGCCATTGGCTTTCGCTGCATCTTCTCTACCTATCAATTATTCTGCTATCGAACATACATGCCCACTCTTATGTACCTGTCAATATGACTAATTATTAGTTTGGTTTCATCATATCAGCCATCAAACTAGAAAACACTCCTCTCGCCTAGTGAAATCACAACAAACGGTCTTCCTAACGCCTATGTCACTTTCCTTCCACTGACAAGCTACCTATCTATGAGGGCGTTAAGCTAAATTTGAGTTTCTAATTTTCTCAACCATTTATTTATTTTGTGCTCCACTAGTATCTGCATATTTTTCCTCCTTATCCGTGCTCATGGCACTACTTGTCTATTAGTCTACTTTAGTGCTATGTGAAACCTTACATTATAGCTTGTCTCTTCACTACTCATGAGCCTCATCATTGGGTGATTATCTAGGCATTAATTCACCTCCTAGCTTAATCAAACTAACTATTCTCACAACTTATTGCATACTTTTGATCATATTTTGTTTATGAGATGAGTTAGAGTTGGATATTTTGCTTTGTGGTCTAATGTGCATTTAATGCAGAAATAAAGGATAAAAGCAAGGAAAAATGCACGAATAAAGGATAAAAACAAGGAACTGTGGGAAAGACCTTGGGAAAAACTCGAATGGAACAAGGGAGAGGAATTATAGGAGGTAAATCCCCCTCATTTACTACCCCTCCATTCCAATATTCCTCCATCAGCTTGAAGTGCAAACAACCAAATCGTGAGAACTAGAAGGCAGCCGAACAAGTGAAAGTCACAGAAACCAATTTATCTTGAGTTGGGAGCCGAGCCTCCCTAATTTGAAGGAAGTCGTTGGAGAATTCAGATGTATAAGTAGAGAGGCTTAGGAGCTCAGAAGGATTCATATAATTATTGTAAAACTCTACTTTATTTCTGAGCTGCAAGACTTGTGGCAGTTTGTTATGTAATCCATGATTTTGATAATAAGGATGTGTTTTGTTTTGAGCCAGCACTGAATTAACTTAGAGGGCAGAAGCTCTTGGGTTAGGGCCCAACCCTAGTAGCCAAAGCTCCTCATTATTGTACATGTATGCTAGCATAGATTCCTGGTTTTCTATTCATTTGCTCAAGTTCCTACATTTCCATTACAACAATATAGTGTAGACGATTCATGGTTTAATTGTTCATTTTCTTAAGTAGCTACATTTCCATTACAACAATATACAATAGATGATTCATGATTTAATTGTTCATTTTCTTAAGTAGTTTCATTTTCCTTACAACAGTATATCATAGAGTTATGGTTTAACTATTCGTTTGCTTAAGTAGCTACATTCCTACTATAGTAGTGTAGAGTAGATCCGTTGTGCTTTAGTTTACTTTCATTTGTGCCTTATTTCAATTAGCAGGGTAGCTAGGAGAGAAATATCACCATAAGGTTGTCCACAGGTGTCTCATCCTCACATCCTCCCTCTAGGACCATGACTTGAGGAAGAGACCCTTCAACAACCCTAATAACACAGGTTTCTAGTTCTCACATGAGCTTTGGAGTTTGTTGTTTGAAGCAGTTACTTGTTTCATTTCATTGTCATCTTTTTCCATCACTCTTGGTCCACCGCCACCCTCATTGGTTTCTGTTGTTTTCATTGAAATCTCCTTCAACACTTTCTTCATGCATAATTCCCTTACCATTTGATCCACAACAAAGCTGACCAATCACTGCTTGATTCATTAGTTTATCCAACGACCATCATGTGTCAAGTCTTCCACCTACTTTATGCACTCCAAATCTCCACCTCCGATCTATCTCGCCTAATCCAACGGTTATCGCGTCACCTGCTCACCAACTAGCTTGGCCAATCTCCACCATTGGTCATCCCCACGTGATCGAACAACTATTGCACAATCTCACGTGGATTCTTGCACGACTATTATGTGACTCAGAGAACATGAGAAAATTCGTTTTCCCGTGCTACATGTCGCCCAGCTAGGCTAATCGTGTGAAATTTCAAAATTCCACTTATGGCTTTGAGGGTGCATGAAAAACTGCTTTCTGCCTTCGAAGACCACTCCACCATTCTACATGTTTTTCTTTCTCCGCCATCCATTTTCCATTAATCATGTTCGTCCATATATTAACTCAATTTTGTGCGATAAGATCTTCGTCATCCATTTTGCGTTAATCCTGTCCATCCATCTATTAACTCAACTCCCCACGATAAGCTCTCCGCTATCCATTTTCTGTTAATACTGTCCATCCATCTATTAAATCAATTCCCTACAATAAGATCTCCACTGTTCATCTTCCATTTATCCTATTCGTTGATCGATCTATCCATTTATTCACTTAAGCTCCCGCAATAAGATCTTCGCCACTCATCTTCCGTTCGTTGATCGATCCAACAGTTCCTATGCACCATTGCTCCATTACATCCTCCTTTCACTGATTTCAAACTTTGATTTCTGTTCCAATTGAAAACAGATTTAGCTTAGTTTCCTTGCTTACACCTTCATCTGGTTTTGATGCTCTTTACTTCCGCAACTTAGATAGCAACATTAGGTTAGTGAGCGATTTAACAATTCTGCTTAGAATAGATGTTTAATTGGTTAATTAGGTTATGGTGTGATTTTGCATTACATGTTGTTTTCTTCAATACTACAGTAGAGTAGCTATCTCTTACAATAGATTTTCTCTTCTTCCATCAAAAGAATCAAGCTTCTTGTGACCCTATAGAAGTCTGTCTTGGAACCCCTGGGCCTCTTGCCAGATGAACAGTGACAACTAGTAGGACCTTCACTTTTACTTGTGCATATAGCACTGTCACCTCCAAGTTTGTACGAACCTTAGGTTGATAAGTAAAGCTGATAGCCCATGAGTTGTAGCATCCTTGTTGCAATACCTATGCTCATCACCTTTTGGCACTACTGCAGGGAGGTGTCAAAGTAGAATGTGATTACTGCTTTCTTCTATTTCTAGTCTCAAACTTTCTTTTCTTCTACTTCTTATCCGCAATTTTCTTCCATTAGTTTATTTTTGCAAAAGTAATCTAGCAGGTTCCTTTCTTTCACTTGTCATTATCTACTTTCCTTTCCACTCTGCAAGTAGAATTTCAATTCAACAAGTAGTTTTTTTGTTCTTTTTGTTTTTTGTTTTTTTTGTTTTCTTTTTTTTGTTTTTTGTTTTTTGTTTTTTTGTTTTTTTTGTTTTGTTTTTTTGTTTTATTTTTATTTTTTTTTGTTTTTTGTTTTGTTTTGTTTTTTGTTTTCTCTATCAGTAGTTTTCATTCAAATTAGCAATTTCATTTTTGCAAAGTACTTTCCTGCTAAAAAAAATATTCCAAAACACCAACCCAAAAAGCATTTCCTTTCATGCCTCGTAGGAATAGGGACAATGTAGGGAAATTCTTGCCAAATACCCCCACTGCATCTAATAGTCAAACTTCTCTCTTCTTCGGCGACTGCGAACTGGAGGAACCTTTAGGTGAGCAACCTTACATATTTGAAGAACCTACAGGGGAAGAAGAGAGGAAGAACCCATTCCTACTAAACCAATGGTTGAAAACCAAAATGACAGAGGAAATAAAGAGAGAATTGCGGGTGTATTCCCCATCAGGGAGACCAATGGGGATACTAAGATGAAGAATACCTCATTTACATGGCCTGACCACAGAGGACCCTGACACTTTCCTATTTGAGTTTGTTGTTATATGCCGAACCTGTGACTATACACATGATGAGAAAAAGTTAAAATTGTTTCCATCTACCCTCAAGGATGCAACATTGCACTAGTTCATGGGTTTACCTAGAGATAGCATCACAACTTGGGCTCAGATGCAACACGATTTTAACAACAAATATAGGGACTATTCTAGGTAAAAGGATACTAAAGAAGATATTTTCACGATGACCATAGGCTAGGATGAATCCCTAGAAGACTATGAAGAAAGATTCCAGCTCAGTTACAAAAGGGTCAGGTGGACACTTGACCTTGAGTCACTAAAGTTGGTACTACTAAGAGGAGTAAGGGAAGATCTTTTGGATACCTTACACATGTTAGCAAGAGGAGATATCTACCAATTACCCTATGAAGATATCAAGGTTGTCTTTAGAAACCATTCTAGGGCAGCTAGGAAAAAGGGTATGGGTAGTCAACCTATCGCTAGTACATCATCCTCCAACTCATCCATCAAGGGTGAAATTGGAAATATGCTGGAAGATTTCAAAGGTGATATGTTGCAAACCGTTGCCTTACAGTCGGACACCATGAAAATCAAAAGGAAGCAAGAGGAAGCAGAGAGCCTTGGTCATCTTTTGTCGTAGATGCATCATGAGGCATCCTAGGAACGGATGTCCATTGAATTGTATTGAGATTTGCTTAGTATGTGAAGAAAACCACTCCACAGACAAGTGGCCTTCTTTACCTGGACACAAAGTTGTATATCAAGGAGCTGAAGGGGTCACTGAGCAGCTTGGCTACATCAACCAAAGTAGATCTTTTGGGCCTAGACCATAACATCGGGGTATTCAAGGGTCATCCCACGCATAATACAACCCCAACCAAACCACAACTATACCTTCTTGGGGACCCTGTACTCATCCTTCCTGGTCTACACCCCCTCCCTTGTCCTATGCATCTTAGTATCATTCCCAACCAACCAACCAGTCATTTCAACCTTATGTTTAGCCATAACATCAATGAAATACCCCACTCTAGTGGTGGAGGCCCCAATTCAACAATGTTCCAGCCCTATTGCCTCCACCTCCTACCCAACCAAAACTCTTACACTCTGCTCCACCTAGGAAACCCTAGATGCGTGCCCAGCCAAATGTGAACTCGAACAATAGGCAGGCTCAACAAGTATACAATGGAGAGACATCATACCCAATATATGCTATAGAAATCCAGGAGATCATCCTAAGATTTGGGAGAATTCTCCCTGATAACCAACCTCCCCCTCCACAGACAGAAGTTGACGAAGAAAGAGAGGAAATAAACCTTAAAGTAAATCCACCGTTTCCATAGAGATTAACCCAAGCACTCCAGTCTACCCCAGAAGAAACTGAACTTGTAGAAGAATTGAAAAATCTATGTATAAAGATCCCACTTCTCCAGGCCATAAAAGATGTTCCCATTTAAAATAAGTTGATTAAGGAGAAATGCTTCAAGCATTGAGGAAGAAGAAAAATGGATGCCCCTACCATTAATGTCATTGGACAATTGTCTGACTTAATGCTGGGGAAAGTAATATGTCCAAAATATTCGGACCCTAGAAGCACTGTACTAGATGTGCACGTCAATGGCACCATTGTCCCATACACTTTGATTGATCTTGGGGCTGCCATTAATGTGATGACCAAGAACACCATGCTCAAGCTCAACCTCCAAGGGTCATTGAGGAAGACCACAACAGTTCTGCAACTTGCAGACCATTCCACAGTCACCCCTGCGGAAATTGTGGAGGATGTGATGCTCTCCATTGACTCGTGGGAGTACCCTGCAGATTTTCTAGTTCTCCAGCCTAAGACTAAGCTTACTGGTTACCCTCTCATCCTTGGGAGGCCATGGTTGGCCACAACTAATGCTTACATTAGTTGCAGAGTTAGGAATATGACCATCAAGAATGGGCATATGTCCAAACAGTTAGTCCTATACCCTCCTGATCAACCTTCCCTAGAACATGATTTACCTTTATGGTTGGAGGAGGAGGAAGAAGTTGAGGTTTATTCTGCCCAACTTTATGCTTTGGAAGCAACCATAGGAGGAGGACAACAGGATGAGGATGACTTAATTGGGCACCTGCTCCAAAGTTCAACTCCTAGTTCATTACCATTAGAAGAAGAGGTGACGGAAACCCAGAAAAATCATCCAATTGACTTACACTTCGCCGATTCCAATCCACTCCATGTGAAAACCATAGAATTCGAACTAGAGAAAACTTTGAAAATTAATCCATCTCTTTCTGCTTTAGAAGTGGAAAATCTATGCAACATGTTGAGATAAAAAGTAGAACCCTTCGCTTGGAGTTACAAAGAAATGAAGGGAGTACACCCCTCAGCGTGTGCTCACCACATATACATCAAAGAAGGCTAAAAGAAAGTCAAGCAACCAAAAAGGAGGATGAATCTAGCTCTTAAAGACATAGTCAAAGAAGAACTACAAAACTGTTAGATGCAGGATTCATTTACCGTATCTCAGACAATGAGTGGGTCTCTCCTTTAGTGTTAGTTCCTAAGAAAAATGGTAAGTGGAGGATTTGTGTCAATTATAGGGAGTTGAACAAAGCCACAAAGAAGGATCATTTTCCCCTACCCTTCATTGACCATGTGCTAGATGGCCTGGCAGGGAAGAATTTTTTTTCATTCCTAGATGGATTCAGTGGGTACAACCAAATCCGAATCTGCCCAGAAGACTAGGATAAGACCAAATTCACCTATTCTTAGGGTAATTTTGCCTATAGGTTCCTTCCTTTTGGCCTATGCAATGCTCCTGCATCCTTCCGGAGAGCAGTCTTGAGTATTTTTGTTGAATTAGTACATGATTTGGTGGAAATTTATATGGATGATTTTACACCTTACGGCTATGACTTTCAAGAAGCCCTGACTAACCTAGGAAAAGTATTTCACGAATGCATTGAAATGAATTAGTCTCTTAGTCCATAAAAATGTGAATTCTTAATGACTAAAGGGATTGTGCTAGGTCATTCAAAATCTCAAGAAGGACTGCAGGTGGACCCAACAAAATAACAATCATCCAAAGGGTCCCACCTCCACAAAAGCAAAGAGATGTTAGGATTTTTTTAGGTTTAGCTCGATACTACCGAAGGTTCATAAAGGACTTTAGGAAGTTGGCCTCTCCTTTTTTTGGGTTGTTGGTGAAAGATTCTAAGTTTATATGGTCAAAGAGATGTCAAGAGGCCTTAGACATTCTAAAGGGTAAGTTAACCACTACATCAATTCTTTGAGGCCCAAACTGGGCCCACCCTTTTCATATTCATGTTGATGCCTCACACAAAGCCATAAGAGTAGCCTTAGGTCAAGAAGAGGAGAAATTGCCCTATGCCATCTATTTTACCAGTAAGAACCTTTCAAAGGCTGAGCTAAATTATACGGTGACTGAAAAGTAACTCCTAGTTGTTTTGCATTCATTAAACAAATTTAGGTATTAGATTATAGGCTATCAAACATTTTTTCATACTGACCATGCTGCAATCAAATATTTAATGAAAAAGCGAGATGTGAATTCTAGAATTATAATATGGTGGCTTTTATTACAATAGTTTGATCTAACTATTGTTGATAAGCCTGGTAAGGAAAATGTTGTTGCAGACTTTCTATCTAGGATGAATCTACCTGTAGGTGAAGAAAGAATGGTGGATGACTAGTTACTAAACGAGTATTTATTTTCTATTTCAGTTCTCTCCCACGGTTTGCTCATATAGAAAACTATTTGGTATCTGCACAGTTCCCACTAAACTTGCCCTCCAAATAAAAGAGCAAGATAGTTAGGATAAGCGCCCCCTTCACCTAGATTGGGGGCAATCTGTTCAAACTTGGTCTAGATCAAATCTTGAGAAGGTGTGTAAGGGAAGAGGAAGTCTTTGACATCCTTCTGACCTGTCATGATGGGCCTTATGGAGGTTGCTTTGCATGAATGAGGACACCCTTCAAAGTGTTGCAAGAAGGCTATTATTGGCCTACTCTTCATCAGGATGTGAAAAAGTAAATTAGTCAGTGTGATTGGTGCGAGAGGATGGGAAATCCTACTCCAAGAGATGAAATGCCCCTACAACCTCAAGTGAATTTCAAGCCATTTGACTAGTGGGGCATGGACTTCATTGGGCCTATCAACCCTCCTTCAAAGCAAAACAATACATTATTGTGTGCACTGATTATTTGACTAAGTGGGCTGAAACCAAGGAAATTAAGGTAGCAACAGAAGAGAATGTGGCTGAGTTCCTAAGGGGGAATGTATTCTACAAGTTTGGGTACCCTAGAGAGCTAGTCATAGACCAAGGCAACCAGTTTACCTCCAACAGGATTGAAGAACTACTTAGCCATCACAAAATAAAACATACGACTTCCACTCCTTATCATCCACAAGCTAATGGGCAAGTGGAGGTGAGCAACAGGGCATTGGAGAGCATATTAACCAAGGTAGTGAGCAGCAACACGAAGGATTGGGCGGAGAGACTAGTTGCGGCCACCTGGGCCTATAATACGACATGGAAGACCACCACTGAATTTACACCCTATGAGTTGGTCTATGGGAAAAAGGCTTTGATTTCCATTGAGTTTGAATATAACACATTGAGGATGGAATACCAACTATATTTGGCTCTCAGTCATGAACAAAAAGAAATATTGTTACATTTGAATGGCTTGGATGAATTCAGAATGCAGGCCCTCCTACATATAGAGATATTTTATCTTCAGAGGAAGATCTCGCATGGCAAACATATTAAGGAGAAGCAATTTCAAGAGGGATATTGGGCATTCTTATATGATTCTAGCTATAAAGAGTTCAAGGGCAAGCTAAGGACAAGATGGCTTGGACCTTATGTGGTGGAAAGATGCCATGATAATGGTTCAGTACAAATCAAAACTATAGATGAAGAAGCCATTCCATTGCTTGTTAATGACACCGATTGAAAATGAACAAGAGGCCTTTATCAAAACAAGAGTTCATTGACAATATCAATAAGGAAGTGATGATGGTGGAGCAAGTTCCAACTCCTCCCTCACTAGGTCACTGAAAAAAGAGAAGAAAAGAATAAGGATTCAGGTGAAAACCTCCATGAGGTGCTTGAGTCCCATTTTTGGGTTGAAAACCTCGTGAGGCGGCCCAAGGATGAGAAAAAAATGAACAAATAATAAGAAGATCCCTGGGTGAAAACCTTCCTTGAGGTGCCAAGGGAAAACATCTAGTGTGAAAATCTCTTTGAGGCAGCCTAGGTGTTTTTCAAAAAGAAGAAAAAAGAGAAAAAAGACATAATTGTTATTTGCAGGTCAGTGAGAAAGACAATCAAGGAGCAAAGAGAAGATCCAAAGGGAACCCTGCCTCACAGATATTGATGTCCTCCACTCCTTACCATGCATCCCTCCATCAATTCCATTGTTTTTTTACTTCATTACTTCAGTTTAAGGTGAAGATTGTGTTTTTTACAGGATCACCTGTATTCCTAGAGGATCCCCTAAATGGTAGATTGGTTAGGTCCCCAAGATTCATTCTAGACATGATCTAACCCCTCACCTCATCCATTACCATCATCCCTACATCCACACATACTCCTACTCCCTCTATCCATTCATTGCAACATCCTCACAACCCCAACCAACAACATGACATCAGCTACAGGACATCTTGTGGGAAATCTTGTGGCTGCCTATCACACAAAATATCAATCATCAGCTACATGTTTTCACTAGGATGATCCAAGATCTGCATAACAGCAGCAACAACATCAAATCTTTAGTGACATACACCTGCAAAAGCTAATAAACCATTAGCAGACAGTAGAGGAGGAAGAAGAATGACCATCAACAACACCTTTGATCTTCGACAACTACAGTGTTGCATCGAGATCTCAAGTGAGTATCCCGCTCACTCACTCATATGCATAATTTGATCAAAAGTTATAAAGGGTACGAGGTAGTTGGTTTATAAGTGAAAAGGTGGAAAAAAACGAAATTCTTTAATAAGTCAAAAGAAAATTCAGGAGTCCAGAAACAGTGACGTAAGGTGGGGCCCCGACCCATATTAAAGTTCTAGCGATACACAAGATTTAAGTAAATGTGGGTTCGAGAGGCAGATAAAGTGCTTTGCATGGGAGCAACAAGCACAAGTTATAACTCAGGCTCAACCCCTGCAGTCGACCATGACGTCACGGTGTTTGACCGAGATCTAGGCCTGAGATTGCTCTGGGGGTTCAAGCCTGATAACCATCCTGTACACCCCCTACCACCGCAGTGGGACGCCACCGTCACTCCACTCCATCTCATATCCTCCACGTCATCCGCCACCCTCATTCATTACCATCCACCTCATTCACCATACCCTTTCACCTCATCTATTGTTCCATAGATATAATGTTGTTATGGCAACCATTTGAGAATGTTTGAAGAATTAAGTCTTGGGGTAGAAACACTAGTTCACCAAAGACTGAGCATACCCTATTTCTTGATGCAATCACTCATAGACTCTAGCAGCAAAGTAAGGGAAGGGAATTCCCAATAGCTGGCTCCCCATGGGTTGATCAGGATCCTCATTAAGGATTCTCTCCAAACCCTCAAGATCCCTATAATATGGTCAATCTTCAGAAACTTACCTGCAGAGGATGACATCAAAAACCTCACCTATGATGTTAGTCCTTCTGTTAGTGAAGAGGAGGCAAAACACGAAAAATAAGATACAGAGCTAGATGTGGATGAGATGGATGAAGAAGAAACTAATACATAGGAAAATGATGAAAGATAACAGAAGGAGGATGATGCTGAAATAGAGGAGGAAACAAAGGAAGAAACTGATGGAGATGAGAAAGAACAATGAAAGGAAGTGTTAGAGTCGGTCTTTTCAGTCCTTCGTCAGAGATCAAAAGCTCTTTATGCATTTCATTTTTAGGAGTCCCGCTCCATTCACTCAGCTGCATTCTACTAGGGGTATGCCATAATCTGATGGAAAGGGTCTTGTTAGTGAGTCCCCCTCATGTCTGGCACCTGCTGGCTCAGGTCGTTTGTCAAGGTTCACTAAAGTCCATAACATTAAATGTTCGATCTTTTAATGGACGAGAGTCATTTTCAGTCGTTAGGTCTAGGGATTAATCAATTTGGTCTTCAACCATGTCTAGTGAAGCCATGCAGGCTAGAGTGAGGCCCTTACAAAGTTATGATTTAGAGAGTTTCATCATCATGTGGACAAACTTCGACTATTCTTCAAAACTCTGTTTTGAAGAAAAGTAAAACAGTGTGACATTTGTGATAAAATTTTCAAAAAAGTCGTCAGTTGATTTCTTCAGGTGCAGTCATGGTTTCCGTGGCCAAATGCCCTGTCATGCAGCCCCTGCAAAGAGTGCTGAAAATTTCATAATTTGAGCTAAAATTTCAAAGGGAAAAGTGAAATTCAGTGTTGCTTTAAGTCAGTGAAAAAAACCAAAATGAAACATTAGCAAAGTGGGTTTTTGGAGAAGAAAAAATTAAACCCATGACTTCAAAGTATTTAAACAGAGATTTCCACAAGCAAACAAGGTCATTGTACAAATCAAGGTCATAGAGAAACATTGCAAAGTCATTAGGAGAGCAAAGTGCGTGTTTAAGAGTGAGTGAGAGTCATTTTCCAGAGCACGGTGCACACACAGAGCGGCGTGGCGCACATACAGAGCACGACGCACACAAAGCCACCCCACAGTGCAAATTTTATAAGGGCGCGGTGCATATAAAGGCCGCGGCGCACTGGGTTTGGCGCGCAGCGCACACCCACAAAGGCCCGTAATCGTGCCAAATTGCCTCAAGTTGCTTGTGAAACCCCTCAAATCAATAGGTACGCTCTATATCATGGCTTGCTCATCAAATTTTGTGAATGTTATGGTGGTTCATGGCTATTTTTAATTGCAACAAAACTCATAAAACCAACCACTAAAAAAACATCAAAGCCATGGTTGCTAGGGTTGCAAAATTGTGGTGTTAGTGCCAGGGCTCCGTTATCACCTCTCATTTTCCCTTTCTTACCATTTCTCCCTATCCACCCTATCCCATTTTTTCCTATTTTCCCTACCCTAAAATATTACCAAACCCCTATTCCTTATCCCTCCACTCTTTGGTCAATATAAACCCCAAAACCCTACCTTATCAAAACCCCAAAACCCTACCCTATTTAATCCCCAAAACCTCCTATATATCGCTAAACAAAACTTCTCCCCATAACCCCTATTCCCATCATATTATTCCCCTCCTAATACTCCCTTTTTTTTCATTGTTCCCCTTGGTGGCAGATATCACAACAACACCTAGTTTCACACCATCATCAAAAGGGCAGCCCATGTACAGTACACACAACAGTCATGCCCTCTGAGCATTCATCAGAGTATGAGATGGATACACAAAGTGATTCATCATTGGAAGAATAGGCTCCCAGGAGACATCACAAGAGTGGCAAACATGTTAGGGATGAGCCAACCACCCTTACAGAACTGCAGGCCTGCCCTCTTGCTATGTCATGCTTCTAGCATCTATCATGTTTTGAATTTTGTCAAAGGGTGGCTAATGTTAGAGTTCATCACGAGTTGGCCTGTCTTTTTTTGCTTCACCTACATGGAGGTGAGTCTATCTTGGCCAGGGTCACCTTCACATTGACACCTGAAACTATCTCATTGGCAACTGGCATACCAAATGTTGGAGAATAGTGGCACAAGAAATAGAAGGTGGATAGGCAACACTAGGAGCCTTACATTAAGGCTAGATTGTTGAGGCACCTCACAAGTGTCTTTCCATTCAGATATTTGAAAGATGAGTATGCTCCACTCACGAAATTGATCATGAAGTACTTTAGCTGTGAGGGGAGGTTCTCTCGTCTATATGCCTATCACATCAGGTTGCTCATACACTTTACCAGGGTGGGGATGATGAACCTCCCATTTTTCATTTGCAGGAACATAGAGAGGATGAACACCTTCATGCAGCATAAGACCCCCCAGCAGCAACTTAACAATGTTTATCACTTTGCTCTTATTCGGATTTTGGTGGATCATCAGTTGGGATTACAGGGCATTGCTTGGGAGGTGTTCATCTTCCGTGACCTCTTCGGCACTTCATAGGTATTATCAGAGGCAGAGAATGAGATAGGTGGTCCTTCTCATCAGTATGAGCACCATGAGACCACTACTATGCCAATATTCATCACCTATCAGAGGGGCAGTAGACATTTGTTTACAGCAGCAAAGCGAGTGTTATCTCCACCCGGGGTGGAAGGGGCCTCACTTCCGACATCGACAACATAAGTACAGGACAAGGGTAAGAGGCCCATGCATGATGAGGGGCCATCAGGTGAATAGGAGGTCGACTTCATCCTCATTCAGGATGATGATGTAGATGTGGAGAGTGCCAAACTTAGGATGACCATCCAGGAGCAGAACACGGAGACCCAAGACTTGTCACTCAATTTGGAGAGGGCCAAATGGATTATCAGGTATTTGGAGCAGAGGAACAAATAGCTTGAGGACCAGCATGAGATCATGGAGCTGCAAAGCATCTGTGAGAATCGACAAGCTGCCCAACAAAGGAGGATCGAGCTCACTCCCTTGGAGCAAGAGATTAACAATGATCGAGAGTCTTGGCTCGAGTGCATCAACATCCACCTTGAGAGACTTCTGGAGAAGGCCGGCAAAGATAAAACCATACTGAGGTGGATGGTTTATCATTACAGGGCACGAAACATGAGTTCAAAGGCTCGGATAAGGAGCTTGAAGGCAAAATTGAGCAGAGCGACAAAGAGACAAAAGAGGCAAAAAGAGCTAGATCAGATTCGAATCTTGGCTAAATCCTTTGTGGACTAGCATAGTACCTGTTAGAGAACCTCCAGCCTAAATTTCAAGAAATTTGGGGCAATTTTGGTCACATGGAAAAATTTTGGTCACAACACAGGTTTTTTCTCCCTGTGCGCCGCGCCACTGGCGCGGCGCTTAGGATTGGGAGCTCCAAATTGAAAATGGTTTGTATTTTTGGATTTAGCATGCAAAATCACGACTAATGGTGCTTGGAAAATAAATTTGGGCATGATTTGACTCTCCAGGAGGTCAAAAACACCCAAAAAATAACCTCTTTGCCCCTATTTTGACACACACGAAGCAGTCTTGGGAGAATGAAGATTTGGAGGGGTAAATGAGCACCAAATTCAGAAATTCCACTTGGGTTGGAACGTAGATAGGTCAGGCTTTCCAACAAGAACACTTGGGCACATTTTGGACTCCTACAGGTACCTCAAAACAGCCTCCAAAGTGGCGCGGCGCATATAGAATTGGGCGCGACACATATAGAAAAAAGGCCAAATTCACCTCCGTTTTGCGAAATTTCGATTCACAACTTTCTCCAAGTGGGCCTGCTCATCTATACTTCACTTTTTTTGGCAACTAAGGCAAAATTTAAAGAGTTTGGCTTCTATCCAAGTGGCAAATGAAGGCAATCGGTCACCCAAGCGATTTGTCATCTTTGTAATGCTGCACATGTAGCTAATGATTGGCTTTCCATCTCGATTTTGTAATGATTTGAGAAAATCCCCAACTCTTGGTTGTTCTATCTCCTCATAGCATGGTCTATTTATTGTATGCAAACTATTTTCAAAGGGTTGGTTGGCTTGTAATTTCTGGGAGACTGTGGGAAAGAAACTCTGTTTCTTCATTGTATATTTTGACACAGGATTAATGAAAGGCAGCGGCTCTGTTTCATGAGATTCATGTGGTTGTGAGTGCAGCAAATGTGTTTTTCCTTATGTTTCATATGTATCTCGTTATGTTTCATAGTTCATTCATATTCATTTCCAGCGAAATTTTCTGAGTAAGATAAGGTAGAATTCATTTTTATTGCTCTGCCTGTGGGAAAGTTTCACACTGTGTGTTTCTCTTCTGTTGAAAAGGATTCATGTACTTATGCCCTTTTCAGCCTCCTAAGCAATCTCTCCATTCCTCGTTATTTCAAACTAAATTGCTAGACTTTTCGCCTGTCTTGACTCACGAAGTAATCTGTGCCTTTGTATTAAATTCTCTGCTCATTACTGTCCGTTGGTCCCATAACATCCCAGAAAATCAGTCATTCATAAAAAATTGCTTCTTGTATCCATAACTACTTACTAGCCTCAGATCAATATTTCACTGTGAGTCATCTCAGACCATATCATTTTGTTTATTCACTGAGTGTGACGTGGAGAGAGCCCTCTCCTGTTCTGGTAGGGCTAGCTACCAGACTGAGCGTGGTTTGTGGTTATCCTGAATTTTGCCTTCCTTCAGCCTAAGGCAAATTTAGGTGCTAATAGGAAGAAGATAAGAAAAACAAAGAGGAAGAAGGCATTAACACAGAAGGGGAAGAAAAAAAGGAGGAGTCACCTATGGTGTCTCGAGAGGTCCCTCAGGGGGAGGTAGCAACTGCCATCACTACTCTTAGCACACCAGTCAATAAAAAAGGGAAAAGAAGGAGGCAAACCGCTCTATATTTCAGAACAAGAAAGAGCATAAGAATCAAACAAGGGAAGCCACAAATATCAACAAAAATCCCTATTGAGATTGAAGATTCCCCTACACCAAGGGATAAAGAAGCAATAATGAGATATCAACTTGAGAGGGAAAATGCATGGCTGAGAGGACAGCGACATGAAACGGAAAACCAACTAGCATATATGGCCAGCCTCTCCTTACACGCCATCTAGTGTAGGATGCCAGTTATATCCTATGCTCTTTAACTCAGAGAACAATGGCTGCAATTTTATATTAAAACACTAGAAAAAATGGGCACCATGCCATTTTAGGATTGCGGGCAGTTTATTGATCTTTGTGGTTAAAGTGCACTAGAGGATAGGGCCAAAATGGCTGAATTTTACTTGCACAACATGGCCCTCACAGACATGAATATTGGGGATCCTAACATAGAGCTAGTAGATCTACAATTAATGGCTTTGACATCATCGATGAACCATGAGAAGTCAAGGGATATAAAGATGAAGAGAACATTGTCCAGAGATCAAAATGAACCTCTTTTCATCATAGTTGAACAATCAAATCCCATGGCCCTAATCAGCACCCATAATCTACTTGCGAATGATCCTCAACTGGCACCTAGATATCTTGCTACCCAAGAGCAAGCTATTTGACTACTACCAATGATGTATTTCCATGTGAGAATACTTAGGTTTCAAATTCAAGGGTTCAAATTAGTGTTCCACCTACCCTCAAATTAATACAAGTGGTGTATGGCGCTTGTATCCATTTTGAATGAATAATAAGTTTGGTGCCTTTGGAATCATGAGTTGCAATATCTATTTTAATTGTAGAATCTTGGCTTCGTTTGAATGATTTTTATACTTGATACATGCATGTGGTGATCAAAATGGAAACAACACAAATTCCAACCATAAGAGATTCAAAAAATAAGTGTGATGGCTTGAGGTGTAAATATATTTGAGTGATTGTTTCAGGTAGCCATTGAGGATAACCTACGCATTATAATAATGCTCTGTACGTGAATTTGGTGCATATTATTTATGATCTAACATCTATATCATAGTTTATGTCCCATTGTGAATAATTTTAATGATGGTGAAGGATTTACTTGACAATTTGCTTGGCTTTGTAGAACTACGTGGAGACTTTATCATAGGAACGAAACTCTATGCCGATGAATTATGGTCAACAATTTTGATCTTATAAGATGATCAAGAAGAAAACTTGAACAGAGTTTAAGATTGTGGATGGAAAAGGCATTAAAGATAATGCCATTTGAGGTGTCAAATGTTTGACTGGTCATTGGTGATTTGTAAAGTGTGCTTACAGTCCATTTATTGTAGTGTAGGTCCAGTCAGTACCATGAACTATTGTGAACTATCATCATTCTTATCTCCTCTCTCTGTATAAGATCAGTCTCTGTGCAGTCATAATTTGTAATCAAAAAGTACTATGTCCAATAATTTTTTTAATAGTGAAAGGACCGAGACACAACTCTTGAGATTTAAAATGAAAGGACTATGGCCACATATTTTTCTTACCAATACCACATATGGAAACACTTGCGAGAGTATTTATGTTTCTATATTAATTATCAATATCATTATCAGATTTACTTCAAACAAAGTTGTCTTCACAAGCCTAAATATGTTTAGCTTGTGGCTATTTTCTTATGCCTATTTCTTTGATCTCTAGAAATCATTCTAGCTGGTGTTTTGCTTCTAACCTAGGCTGATTAAATAACATATTTTCCCACACTATTATATGTAGTTAAAGGTTGAGATAGATCAAAATGCATAGAGTCGGCAGCCTCGATATCAAGATTATCTACTAGTGTTGATTCAGGTTTTCTCTAGGAAAATACCACTTTAATCCAATTGGGAATGCTGATTTAGGTAAGAGTGGAATCTAAAAATTCTTATTTAAAACCACATAGTGTATCCAATAAAGTTGGAGAGATAGAGTTTTCTAGCTGAGGTGGATGGGCAACGGTTTGTGAAACATATTCATGATACTCTATTCTTTTTTCATAGCCCATGACAAGATTTTCTGGTGACACTTATCCAAGGGTTTGAAAAAATTATTTTGACATAGAAAAAAATATCATGAATCTCTGTAATAGTTTAATCTAAATTCAAGCAATATGTAGAACAAACCATAATGAAATAGGTTACATTTAGTGTTCTTAAAATTAGTTTAATAAAATTTAGACATTTTCTTGAGACTTTTCTGTAGATAAAATGGAAGATTCAATTTATAGTCTATGAACACCATAAGAAGCCTAAAATGATAATAAAACACCAATCCATATTGGCCTTTGCATGTTATACACAATATAACAATCAAAATGAGAACAAGCTATTAGGATTTAGTAATTTCACAAGAGTACCTTTTATATTTTATGTTTTATTCTTTGAGAGAAATAATTTTTCCCATCATGTGTCCCTAACTAGACAATTATTTGATCATCATTCATTTTCCATAGGAAACTTTGTAGCCTCTCTGATGAAAGCCTAATTCACCCAAATCTTCATATCCTTAATTCACAATACTTTACCATTGTAAGCCTACACAAATGCCTTCACTACTTCAATATTTGGTTCCTTGAAAGACTATAAGAATTCCCACCAATCCACTAGGTTGAATAGAGCTATGTATTCTTCATATGCCTCAATTGTTTCACCTCCAATGCATATGAATTTTAAAATCAGAGCCATGGAAAATATGCCCAAATTATTTACATTGAGATGACAAAGATTCAAACCATGGTATGAATAACATAGTAGCAAAGAGACTATTTAGGGTTTGGTGGAATGAAATTGGTGGAATGACATAGAAATCACCCTTACAAAACAATGAGGGTTTCAAATGAAAAGCAAATATACAATATACAAAATATTGGAGGGTTTTGGATATTAGGTGGTCTGAAGAGACATGAGGGAATCGGTACTAGCAATACATGGTGGAAATAAATTTGTTTCTGAATTCAACACAACCATTCATGATTACCGCATAATCATTTACATTTTCACATAATCGATATACCACTCAATGAATTAACTTCGATCCTTACCACATTTATAAAGATGTGATTGATCATAACTGGATTCATCAACATTGGAATGGGTGTGATAATCAACATTAAAATCCAATAAGAATTATCAAAGAGCCACCAATATGCATAGGTTTCCTTAGTATATGTTCCATTGATAATTGAAAATGGGTCAAGACCATACAACTATAGGTTTTATCCATGAAACATTATATATTATATAACAATTTGAATTCATTCAACTAAGGAACAATCCCTAATAATGTTTAGGAGAATAAAATAGTGATATCATTATAACATAATGTGATAAAAACACAAGTGTTTTTATCTTTTTTATGAAAAAAAGAGTCAATCATCAATCTATGGTGAAATCAACATTAAGAATTGCAATGAACCAAAAAAGTATTGAAAATAATGAATATGAACATAACCATGGAATTAATACAAGAAATCCTGTTGCAAAATTTATTCAAAGCTCAAATAAAAGTCACCAAGAAATAAAGCTTTTGTGGCATAACACCCCACAACTAATTTAAAAATTGATGTCCAAAATCCATATGATTATCAAATACTCAAAAAATTTATAGTAAGCAATATGGTACCCATTTTATTCAAAAGAAGAGATGAAAGGGGAGTTATTGGGCAACCAACAACTGGTGACTATCTAGGAAAACCAATTATCTCTACTGAAATTAGGAAGATAAACATAAGATGCCCAAATGAAATAAACGGAAAGATCTTGGTTGAGGAGGATGGGTGAGAGTTTCTGAAATGCATTCATGAAAAGCCTATTTTTTTTCTTAACATACTTAAAGATATTATCGTGACACTTCTCCAAGGGTTTGATAATATTATTTCGACATAGAAAAGCATCTCATGAATCTCCAAACTAGTTGAATTTTCAACCAATATGAAGGTCAAAATGTAATGAAATAGGCTACATTCAATGTCCTTAAAATTAGTTCAATAAAATTTGGACATTTTCATAAGGATTTTGTGTAGATAAAATGGAAGATTCAATTTCTAGCCTAAAAACACCAACCCATATTGGCCTTCGCATGTTATGCACCATGTAACAATCAAAGCCAGATCACACTACTAGGTTTTAGTAAGTTCATATGAGTATTTTTACATTGTATGTTGTTTTCTTTCGGAGAAAGAATTTTTGCCATGGCGTGTCCTTGACTAGACATTTATTTGACCATCATCCACATTCCATAGGCAACTTCGTAGCCTCCTCGATAAAAGGCTCATTGATAAAAATTTGTATATCCCGAATTCACGTGGATTTACCATTGTAAGTGTGTGCAAATGCCTTCACTACTTCAACATTGGGTGCCTTGAAAGGCTGTATGAACTCCCAACAACCCACTTGCTAAGTATTCTTCATATGCCTCAATGTTTTCACCTCCAATGGGTACGAATCTTACAACCAGAGCCGTGGAAAATATACCCAAATTATTTACAGGGAGATGGCAGAGGCTAAAACCATTGTATGAATAAAACAGTAGCAAAGAGACTAGTTATGGTTTGAAATAATGAAGATCAAGGGAACGGCATAGAAATCACCGTCGCGAAATAATGAGGGTTTCAAATGAAAGACAAATATACAATATACACTTTCTTGGAGTGTTTTTGGATATGAGGTGTTTCGATGTGATAGGAGGGAATGGGTATGACAATTACATGGTGGCAATAAAGTGTTTCAGAATCATAATGAAACAAATCAATTCTTGGGATATTTCTCCATAACACTAGTGCAAATATAGATTGTGTAATATGCCACATAACCATTCATCATTTCCACATAATCGTTAACATTCCACATAACTGATATACCAATAAGTGAATTAACTGCGAGCCTTACCACATATATAATGATATGACCAATTATAATTGGATTCATCAACATAGGAATGGATGTGATAATCAACACTAAAATACAATAAGCATTATCAATGAGCCACCAATATGCATAGGTTTCCATGGTATAAGTTCCATTCATAATTGAAAATGGGTCAAAACCATACAACTATAGATTTCACCCATGAAACATTATACATTATATAATAGTTTTAATACATTCACCAAAGGACCAATCCCTAATAATGTTTAGAAGAATAAAATAATGTTATCTTTATAACATAAAAGTGATAAAAACACAAATGTTTTTATCCATTTATGAAAAAGGTCAATCATCAATCTATGGTGAAAACAACATTAGGAATTGCAATGAACCAAAAATTCATTGAAAATAAGCAATATGAACATAATCATGGAGATAATACAAGAAAACATGTTGCAGAGTTTATTCAAAGCTAAAATCAAAAGCCACCAAAACATAACGGCTTTTTTTGGCATAACACCCCATAAGGAATTTAAGAATCGATGTCTAAAATCCATATGATTATAAAATACTCAAAAAATTGATAGTAAGCAATAGGGTAACCATTTTTTTCAAAAGAAGAGATGAAAGGGTAGTTATTGGGTAGCCAATAAATAACTACAAATTGGGTTATCAGTTATCTCTATTGAAATTAGGAAGATAAACACAACATGTCCGCATTAAATAAGCTAAAATATATTTTTATCCAATTCAAATAATAATAATTTGATCAAACTGATTATAAAAGTGTTGTATAACCACCATCATAATTAAGAAATTGATAAAAGAGAACATGCTTAGTTTAGCCTAAAGAGACAATGATGATCGATAGTGATAAATCTTTGGGAATTTCAATTAGGAATATAGTTGATATTTTAAAAATCTAACTTCAATACCACAAGCATAGCCACTATTGTAGGCATCTATAGCATCCACAGGGATAAGCTTTAACCAATTTCTAAATCCTTGTATGTCATAGGCTAAATTTTCACATTTTTTTAATCCAATGTAATTAGTAAAATTTCATTGTTCTGGCTTGGTGACAAGTTTTCTACAATGTCATTCACAAACCTTATGAAAAAAGAGTAGGTGGGCTCATGAAGAGGCATCTAGTCCTTCATTTTTACAAGTAAAATCCATTACCTTAGCTTCATCACCATAATTGGTAATGTCATTCCATAAGGATTCCTAATCATGGTAGGCCAACTCATTATGAGACCTCATATCCTTTGGCCAATTCCTCATATACAGATAATCTTTTATTCAATAAATATTCAAAAGAAAGTATCATATCATACAAGGAAGCAAATATGAAATGCTCCATCAGAGCAAGGGTGGCATAAGAAGTTGATCACGACCATAATTTTTTATTGGTTAATTGTATCATCTCATTAAAAAGTAACAGAATACAAATATCTTGCTAAAAGTGAAAGTCCATTGAAAAATAAGTTTTAGTATTAATGATAGTGATATGCAGGTAGTTCTCAGTAGTATGGATAACATATTTCTAGTACTTGAGAGAAGTCAATCATAAGTATTAGTGTAATCTTTTCAGGAAAAAATCTTGAATCACAGAATTTCAAACATAAATGTTGGTTTCCCAAGTGAAAATAGTAGATATAATCAAGAAAAATATATTGAAATCACACAAGAAAAATGCAAAATCAAGTAGAAAAATCAAATGAAATTGAAATAAGACAAATTTCAAGTTTGAAATGAAATATTTACAAAATGAAAATCCCCAAAGGGAATCAAGAAAAATACTTCTTTTCATAAGTTTTCTATTGACTGGAAGGGATTTGGATTTCCCCTCCAAAGTTTGAAATGGAAAAGTACTACATCTAATATTTTTTATGTTAGTGAAAGGACCCAACCACAACTTCTAAAATTCCATATGCTCTCCCTTTTCCTCATACATCTTTTCCCACTTATGTACTTGATTACTTACTTTAATTTTTTAGTTAGAGTGGGATTTATCATCAAACCAACACTTAACCATTTGTTGATATTCATCAAGCTTCTTATTTTATTTTTCCCTCTCTTATTCTAACTTTGAGAAGGGAACTAATTTTGGTTTGCATATTAAGGAATTCAATTTCTTGCACTTTTTGAGATAAATACAGTGAAGGAAAAAAGGTATTAGGAGGAAGTATAACCTTCATTCCATACACAAGGAAGATTGGTGATTTTCCAATGGAATATTTTGGGGTAATTCTATCATCCAATAATGCATTAAAAATGTTGTATGCCAGTCCTTTTAATGATAAAAAAAATAAGAATCTTCAATATTTTGCTAAAAAATTTGATCATATTCTTGTTTCTTGTTCCTTTATTCAACAAGCTCATTATCTTGAGGGTAATAGTTTGTTCCATATTTAATTTTGAGCCATTTTTATAGAGTGAAAGCATTTAGATCCAGAGAAGAGAAATATGATACATTATTTTAAAAAATGATTCCAGAACATGAAATTGAGTAATCATATTAGTTTCAAGGAATGATATTACCTTGTTTGTGTTAATTACCACTCAGAAAGGAGCTTCCTACACCCATGTTGTAAAATATTCAATTACTATTATAATGAAATTAGGTTGGAGGGATGAGGTAGGGTTCATACGGCCAATTATGTATAAGCCCCATTGTTGAAAAGGAGTGTCAAATGTGATAGGTTGTAAAGGAAAAGCAATTTCTTTAACCCTACCAACAACTTTATGACAAATTGCGTACTTTCAGGTAAGGGCATGGGCATCTCTGAATATTTTGGGACAATAGTAGCCAATAGTGAACACGTTAACTCAAGTGGTGTCTCCACCATAATGACCACTAGCGGGTCCATACTACAATTCATTTATAATTTTATGAGAATATTCCTTTTCTAAATAACAAAATAATTCTCCATCATGATTTTTTTGAAAAATAATATTATTTATTAGCTAGAAAGGAACTAATTTCAACCTAAGTGATCTTATTTTATTTGCAATAAGGTGTGTTAGAGTTGTACCATATATTGAAAATAAATTTATTTCAGAGTAATAAGAATTAGAATTAGAAAAATTTCATAAGATTAACCTTGAATGAAAACTTCATTATTCAAGTAGGAATCTTGTTTCAGTGTAATAATAGATTTTCTGGCTATCCTATACAGTCCTCGAACTCTAACGATTTGTGCAAGTTTAATTTCAAGATCATTCTATTGAAAGGCTTTCATCCAAAGTTATCTTTCCTCACCGATCTCTTTTTGAGCCAACCAATTTCTCATTGTTGCATTAGGAACACTGATTTTAGTCTTCCATTTCAGTAAATAAGGTTTGAAGTGCTTCATTTCCTAAAGACAATGAAATCTTGTTTCAACTACTAAATAGTTTATTTGATCTCATTTAAAAATAAATATTATGAAGGTAATAATGATTTCAATGTTTTGATTGTTCTTCTGATTGAGAACAGGCAAAGGTATACACGGTAAAGTTGTTAATGAAATTAGGACTCATCAAAGCATGAGCTTCAAAAATAGTATACCTTATGGTTTGGAAGGATTCCTTTTCTTGGTCACCTCCCTTAAATAAATATTTCTTCATGACCATATTTTGCAAAGATCTCATTTTCACTGAGAAACTTAGAATGAATCTCTTAACAAAGTTAATTTTTCAAAGAAAGGATTGCATTCCCTTTCTACAAGCAAGATGCATCAAGATGGAAAGGTTTTTAGATATAATAAAACAAAGTGGTTTTACCTTAGTGATAACAAAAGTATAAATTTTAGGTTTAAGGGAAATGCCATTTTTTTTGCATCTCTCAAATACGTCTCTTAGGTGAGATAAATGGTTAGATATTTTTTTTAGGAAATATAGTGGCATCACCCAAATAGATGACAATAAATTCATTAATTAAGACACAAAAATAAATATTCATTTCCCTTAGGAATCTTGCTTGGATATTAATCAATTTGAAAGGAATTTTCTTATATGCAAAGGTTCCCCATGGAGTTTGAAATGTGGTTTTAATCTGGTCATAAGGTGCAACCACTACATGCTTATATCCTGAAAAACTCTCCAATAAAGACAACATTTTATTTAGAGCCTAAAGCATGTTGCAGGATTATCTCCATGGGTAGAACAAGATAGTTATCCTTATAAGAGGCTTTGTTCAGATTTTCGAAATCAACACATAATTGGATATCTTCTTTCTTATTTATAAGATGTACCAGATTGAAAACCCACTTAGTGTGATGAATAAGGAAGATTATTTAGGCTACAACAAGTTTTTTCAGTTCAACCTTAACACCCGGTTCAAAGTTAGGGTACATTTTCCTTATTTTATTTTGAAAGGGCTTAGTTTTTGGTTTTAGTGGAATGACATGTTGCATGATATTTCGATCAAAGGTGTTTATATCATCGTATGTCTAATCCTTATATTCCTTAAATAGGTCATTAAAATATGATCTTTCTTTTGGGATACAATCTATCCCTAAATTGATATTTTTGGGGGTTGGATGTTTCATATTTTATAGTATAACTATTAGCCTCTCAATTTACCACCTTTTAAAATTTATCAGGAAATTCATAAAAAAAATTCAATCTCACAACAAATTTAAGGTTCGAATTTACTAGATTGAATGCTTCTTCAGTCGAACATTGTTTATGGTCTTTAGATAAATTTCAAATATTTTTATTGCAAGTAAGCTCATAAATCATCACACCTTGGAAGTTGTATTCTATGTGGAGGAAGTCAATGATATGCTTCTCATTATCAAATACACACCAAGTAGTAATATTACCAGGAATTGATGGTTTATAAATCATCTCAATAGAAAATTATTTAGGTTTGAAACCTCCAACATGAATCTAACTAGAAGATACATTCACTAATAATTATTCCTCTTGATTGCTAGATATAGGAATGGAAGGAATATTGAAAGCTGAAAAATTCAAAAGAAAATTCCATACCTCAGTCCAATTACCTTTTCTACGGCTAGAAATATAGTGAATGGATTTGTACCTGCTTAAAAATGATCTCACAATCGCCAAAAGTACTCAAAATTTTAACATTCACATCAATACATTTTCTCAGCCCTTGGATGATAGCTTCATACTCTACTATGTTATTAGTGAAACTAAATTCTAACCTCCAAGCAATGAATAATTTATTTCCCTTTAGATAAAGTAGTAAAAAACCAATGCTAACACCTTCCTTTGATTTTTACCCATAGAAATACAATGACTATACTTCATCATCATTATTTTTAATAGCTTTAGGATCAATCAAAATTTTATTTGGTGTGAGAATTTTTGTACAAGACACTATTTTAGATTTCCTTTTAGAGTTTAGGATAGGGAAATCTTAGCAAAAGATTTACCAAAAAAATGTATTAAAACTTTCCACAATAGAATCATTCATCAGGGTCATTTCGTTAGGATCATTGAGATGAATATTAGTATGTTCCATATACCATTCTTGGTTGATCCTAACTTTATTAGGTTATGATTTCCAAGATATCCATAAATGTGACCAATCAGTAGCGAAATAACCATGAATACATTTTGATCAATCCCAGTTAAAAAATACACCATAACCTTTGGGAATATCAACAACAATAATTTCTATAATATGATGAATGCTATGGTCATAAGAGATTATAATAAGGACATCATTTATGTTCCCAACTACTTTAACATTGTTGTGATCATGCTGTGTAATTTTTACCTCTAAGGATTCATGTTAATATTCAACCTTTTACAAACATAAATAGGAATTACATTAGAAGAAGCAATAGAATCAATCATGCAATTGTGTATAATTTTGATGAAAATTTTAAAGGTAAGTGGGAAAGGAGTGAAATTAGCCTTCCTAATTTGTGCAAGGAATTATCTGAAGGAAATTTCTTTATAGGGACTTGGACTATTTCATTTTTATCAAAATTTTCCAACTCATTATTTGGGTTGTTTTCTTACAAGAAATTTTAGCTAAAGTACATTGAACCTTCTGCTAAATCATAGGAATTTCAAACATCTCAAACACTGAAATATTAGCTTTGTATTTTGATATCTTCAACAATATCATACTCTAAATCTGGGAAAACACGCTTTTTAGAGGTTTCTACCTATTTTTTCACATTTTTACCTTTAGGAGTGGTAAATGGACGAGAGTCATCAAGAAGATTTTTAGTACATTGCGTGTTGTGGGGATGCTGGTTTGTGAAGACAGTTTCATTCTCTTCATCAAAGAGATCACAGAGTAAGTGAGTGTTAATCTTTATCATCATTGACACCACTTTCTTCCTCACCCTCTTCTATTTCATTAGTTTTATCATTAAAGGATGAGTTAGCCCCTAATATCAATGCTCTTAGAATATTATCAACTCAGTCAACACTTAAACCTTCATCAAGAGAGGTAGATTTAGGTGGAATTTTATGCTTGAAGTGTCTAAAATTACCTCTGTTTGATGGCCCTTCCCATTATTTCTTCTTCAGGTCAAATCACCATCTAAAGACTCTTAATATCTAGAGATCCATGTTCCTTCTTAGTTGAGGGTGGTTTGGAGGATGACTCAAATTTCTTTCAAGGGGGTGAAGCTTGATAACTCTAAGTGTCAGGATTATCCTAGAGGCTAAGAATACCATTTTCAATAAAAATGACATCCTTAAAGGCTACTTGAATGGTTTACTTATTGTCTTTCTTCACCCACATCAAAATGTCGGTAAGTAAGGCCTTAACATAATAAGAAACTACAAGGTTTTCAATATGCATGGACTTACCATGATTTTTTTTCAAAGAAAGAAATGTCACATTGAAACCTTTAATTATTTCATTTCATTGCATTTTCATGTTAGAAAATTCCATGAATATAACTTTAGGTATTTTATCATCCCCATTTTTTTCTAAAAATGTAGCTTCAAGTTGAGTTAATGATCTAATGCTTTGGTGTTTCTAATAAAAGTACCATGTTGAGACCTTTATCTAAAGGGTACATTAAAGAATTTAGAGATGAAATTTTCATGACATACACTCTCTTTTCAAATAGGTAACATGAATAATTTATATGATTATCTACATGTTGTTTGGAGTTGGGGTCAAAATTTGGAGAATATTCTAAGGATTTCTAGGTAAAGGTTGTTTTACAACTGGCACAACAATTGCGTATTGGTCAAGCCATGGAGTAGCAGGGTGTGCCCATAGTTATTTCCTTAATTTTTTTCCATATTAGGTGAACCTTGTGAATTAGTTCATTTTGTTGACAAGGAATTTTCTTCACTAGAGGAATCCTCGAGAGAAGAATATGAAGAGGAATTAGGTGGTTAAGGTAGTGGAATAGATCCTCATTAGGTTATGATTTTGTGGATTCACCAATCGGAATTTCAGGTTCTTATTGATTTGGGTCAATATAACCAATCTAGATATCATGTAAGATATCATTAATGTTTTGGAAATTTCCTGGTTAGGGATCAAGTACAATAAGATCTTCTAGATGTAATTAAATTAGTGCCACAAGACATCATGAATTTTTAATTAGAAAATATAGTTCTTACTAACCTTTTCTTAGTCTGGAATTTTGTAGTAAATATTCAATCTTATAATTACATCTCGAAGATGCAAGAGTAACATGTTCACTAGTGTGTTCAGGTTGAGAGGGAAATACAAAAGTTTGATAAGAGAGAGAAGTGATAGTGTTTTAACTCCCAAAGTGAATTTAACTATTAGAGAATGAGTGGTAGGAGCTTCTTGTGGCTCCCTCTAGACATTTAAATCCCTAGAGGCACTCTTTCTAGTGCCATTTCTTTATGGGAATAAATGACCACCTGTTAGTAGGAGGAAACAACATGGATAGAGGTTATTTAATAACCCAATATGTTTGGAATAACTATCCCTAACTTGATTTAGGAATCCATTAGCCATACATTTCTTCCTTTTTCAAGAAATTAATCATTAGAGTTCAATTAGTTATCCTAGCATATGCATTTATAACCAGTTAGGAGGATTTCATGGGTTAGGTACAAATATAAAGTAAATTAGAATCACCAAAAGGATTACCTTAACTAGTGTGAGTTAAATTATAGGAGATCAAATGAAATAATTATATTTTACATAGAATGAATGATTATAAAATATAACTTACTTTTAATATAACATAAATGAAAATATAACAAGTAAGAACACAACTATTCATGTTATTACTTTAGGAAAAATAAAATATCCTTGAACTTTTTAAAATATTTTACATCAAAAATCAGAAATGAAATGCAAAACTATTATTTATTATTTTTCCATGTCCTAATAAATATGTTAAGTTATGAATGATTTTTTTCCTATTTAATTGAGGTTAATCATTCATTTAGCACAAAGTAGAAAAACCCCTTTTACCCCTTTATAATAAACTAAAGACAATAAATAAATCTATAAAATAAAAAATTCTAATTAACACTGTTTTCATTTGTGTACATACATTCATAAATTAAAAGTGCAAATTATATGCAATTTAAATTATATTTGTGCAGATGAAATTTGTAGGAAAAATAACTTGATTCAAAATACATAAAAAAATAACTAATTAGTGACATATAGATGAATAGAAATAATTAACACCAACCAACCCAAACACAACAAAATAAGTGATGTATAAATTTCCAGACCTCCTAAAATGCAATTAAGGAAATCTTTAAAATACCAAATGCAACAATGAACATATTTAAGAAAAGGTGAAAATTATAGGTAAATCATTTAATATAAACTTACAACATATATAGTTTTACAGTCACAAAAATTAACTCCATCTATCCCACCCCCTTATACAATACTCAGGTTCATTTCTTTCAAATTCTATCATGTATTTATACCAAAGGGTCCACATACAAAATAATTACAAATGAAAATAGAGATTTATGTTCCTAGAATATCTGTACCAAGATCCATCCTACGGATGCGACAACATTGGTCATAACAAGGGTGTTTTAAATGTAGATAAATATCATAACTCAGTATGCCATGTCAATGGCAAATGAAAACCAAAAACCCTGAATGTAAAACTAATGTTCAAATACATGGTTGAAAGCAATACATGTAAAATATGAAATGGATATAATTAAAAATAATCATCAATTTAAAAATTGGCTATATAATTAGAGATTTTGTAGTTATTATCAGCAAATATAATCAAATAAATAGATAATAATTTTTACCTTTCAAAGACATAAAACATAAAAACATTGAATTTGAACAACATTTATTTGGAAATAGTAAATCCTTGCAAATATGAAGATATTATCACATTGAGATCGAGGTATTTGATAACAACTTTATTTCCATCCACTTGTAGTTTTTACACATGTTCAAAAATATGTTTTTCATGTTTCTTTGTGAGGGATTTATTCTATGACCTTAACTATTGGTTTTATTCTTGTAATTGCTGAATTTGGTCTTTTAGGTAAGGGACTATGGTTGAATGTTTTACTTTCCAATACGACATGTGGAAACACTTGTGAGAGTCTTTATGTTTTCTATATTCAATATCAACATTATTATCAGTTTTAATGAAAATATAGTTTTCTTAACAACCCTCGATAGGATTAGCTTGTGGCTTCCGCTACTAGAAGAAAACCTTCAAAATCATCCTTATGAATACCTGGAGACAACTTCTTCTTATGCCTATTTTTTAAATCTATGGAAATTGTTCTATCTTTTCTTTACTTCTAACCTAGCTTGACAAAATCACACCTTTATTACATTCATATATGTCACTTGCAATTTTAGAATGATCAAAATACACACTCATTCGACTAAGTGTTGATATTAACTACGAGTATCGTGTTAGGGTTTTGCTAGGAAAAAACAACTTTAATCCTTTAGGCCATGTTGTGAGTGATTTGGGTAGGGGATGAATTGATAATTTACTCTTTCAAAACATAATGTGTATCAAGATAAGTGCTATCACCTAAAAAATGATCACCTAGCCATTTCTAACAAGGTGGATCCAAATACACCAAGTAGGATTAATTTGACCATAGTAAAATCACTTTTCCCATTGGGAATGATTTAGTAAAACACTTTTATTAAATTATTTCTGATTAAAATTAGAGAACCCATAAGAGTAATTAAATAAATCATCAATTTTTTTATTTTATTTTTTCTAAAAATAATTATTAAATAATTATTTGATAATTATTCCTCATCACATTTGACTAAATCATCTTGGAATAATTAAATAAATCATTATTTAATTTATTACTCCTTAATCCTATTTTTGGAATAATTGTTAAATTAATATTTAATAATCATTTCAATTTCACACCTTTCTTAATCCTCGAGAAGTGATTAATAAATTATTTACTTAGTAATTATTTCTAAATAAAGATATTTGACCATTTTAAATATATATTCCCTTTGCAAAAATATAATAAATTATTCCTAACAGTTAGATCTTGATTTGATCAATAATATTTTATTATTTTCCATTTTCAAGATCAACCCAATACTTTGTTATAAATAAGAGGGTTTTCCATTCTTCACCATGATCACTATCATTATCACTATTATCATCACTTCACATTTAAGTTCCCATTTGAGTTTTTCTCTATTTTTTTGGTTTTTTCACATATTGAGAGAGAGAAATAGATTGCTGAAGCATAAGGACATCAAAGGACCCATCCCATGGAGGGGGATTTTCATACCCTTAATGTAGATCTCCTTCACCATGTGTTCTCCAATAAAAGGATTATTCATTTAAAACTCTTCTTCTATTGGGTTATTGCATCAACTATTTCTTCTTGTTCTCTTTGTTGGATTGCATATGATCTCTTTGTTGAAAGGCTTCTTATTTTATCTTTGCAGATTTGAAGCTTGAACAAGCAGATTTTTGTTGTTAGGGTCACTTGTAAGTTGTGACTTAAGTGAAGCATTTTTGGTAGATACTCTAAGAATTTTCATATTAAAAAATGGTGAATCCAGTGGTGTAGTAATTTAGATCCTTTATGACTATCATTTTAGAAATTTCCAGTGTTTTTCTAGCTCTTTTTAGCCTCTCAAATTCTAGTTTTAAATCTATTTTGTTTTCTGGAATTTTCTTGGGTTCTATTGGTTTTCCACATTTTTCTGCAGGTCACAGGTACCAACTGAGTAGGAGACAAAAAATTCTGTGTGAGAACTACTGACCAACATCCTAGGAGAAATAAAAACGTTTTGATCCCATACCATCATTTTGGAATGCACGTTTTGGCCAAATTTCTATGTTTTGCACTGATTCTTGATCACTACCTGTGTTTTGTACTTTTTCGGAAACAAATTCAAAATTTTTCCAGAATTGTTGAGTATCTTGTGTGTTGATTGAAAAGTTTTTTTTCTCTTTTCAGTAATCCCTAGGCCTATACTCTCTTATTAGTGTCTCATCGAGGAAGAAAAAATCCCCTTAGGGTTTAGAGTACACCTCCATCTTATAGGAAGAGATTTGCTCAGTTGAGGAGTCTAGGGTACAACATTTTCAGCCACTGATTTCTAAGGTTTTTTCCACTATTATACAACCATTTTGGATAGATTATACAACATCTTCCCAACCCCATAGCACGACCATGCTAGGCACCAAAGTGGGTGCAAGAAACCTAGGTGGTAATTAAGGTGGTAACCATGGTAACCCCACAAACGAAACCTCTATTGGTATAGTCACTCCTACTCCATTACTTCCTTTTATGGCTAGCTTGAACCTCCATGATTTTAGATAGCTCATGAACGAATCTCTTCTCCATGACCCTAGCTGGGCTTTTATGCCTACCAAGATTCCTTAAGGCATCCACAAGTTTGATAGGTAATCCTGGAGAAGACTGCACAAATCATGTTCAGTCATTTCATTTGTGGTGCTCATCTAATTAAATCACTAAAGAATCCATTCATAATCATTTGTTCCAACACACCCTTATTAGAGTTATCGCCAAGTGGTATGTGGACCAACTGCATGCCTCCCAATCCACCTTCGCGACTCTATCCAAATATTTTATGTCATATTTTTGGTTACCCCTCCTCTATGAAATTGGTACCGAACTCTTCACCTCCTTTCATCAAACTTTTGCCACTCATCTATCTAGCCATGTTCAAGAATGCGTAGGAGGAGCATATTAAAATCTCTTGAATTTTTATACTGTGTCTATATAGATTTCTATTGGCCCCATTGGTAAATATGTCACCTTGCACATCCCCCAGTTTGAGGAAGATGCACTCCAAGTAGCTTTGAAATATGACTTGATCTATGCACAGTCACGTTATGTTTATATTGTCATTCTTGATCTACCTCAACCCGGTGTTGCTCATGTGCCAAGGGAATCTTGTGTCATTAATGATATATTTGGATCCATTTCATACCCTCAACCTCCACCATACACTCCACTTCTGATGATTTATTGTCAACCCTATAGGGGACCAGTTCCTATTACACCTATCCCTTCCCAATACTCTACCTAGAAATGCTTATCTAGGTCCTGACACGTCATACCCATATCCTCATCAGCATCAGTAGTTGCCAATTTCAACTGTTATTCCACCTATTTATCCTAATGTTTCCCCCTCTCCTTACTATTTGTATGTAGGTATTGGCACTCTAGCCCCTGCGACACTAGCGCCCCAAACCCCCATACCTCCTCCACCTCTGCCACAACAAAAACCTTGTTGTTAAGGTCAAGTGTATGGTTAACGGAGTGCAACCAATCCCCCTAATAGGAAGAAAAGGAATAAGGGGAAGGGTAACTAGAACCAACCATCTCAAGGTAACCAAGGAAACCAGGATCCACCACCTAATTCCCATTAGGGTGACCAACCTAATCCTGTGACCCAACAACATGGTGTACAACCCAAGAAAAAAAAGCTTCTTCATATCAATAAAGCATATTCTTGTTGTAGAGTATATGGCGATTATACTCATGAATGTCCACTATTACCTCAGATGCACCAAACATGGGAAGCTCAAGCAACTATTTTTGGAGGACCTCAACCCATAGATCCTCCTCCTTAGCCTCCTTCTTCATCACAATTAGTTGTGCTTACTAATCGTTCTCCCCATTAGGGATATATAGCTACCAAACCCACATAGGGTAATGCATCTCCTCCCCCTCCAAAATCTGGACCAAACAATTAGTAGATTCTCATGTTGAATTTCGACGAAGCCAACTTTTTTCATCGGTTTGTTCTTTACTATGCCACCATAATGCATGGGTTTCTTAGACTCCTTATATCTAACATTCCATTCATTTAGGATGACCAAGCTCAATAGTCTTATAATTCCCTCAAACCTACTGTCACTTCTGCTCACTTGATCAATGCACCTAGCTTTGAGAACGATTCCATCTTGTATATTTCCAGGTCCACATATTCAATCATCACAACCTTAATACATAAATATGGTTTTGGAAATGATGATGTCATATATTATGTTAGTTAGAACCTTAGCGACTCCCCTGTGTCCTATTGACATGAAAAAAAATTGGCACTGGATGTTGTATTATCTATTTAAAAGCTCTATCGTTATATCCTTATGCATACCACCAATGTTGTGACTAATTCTGACCCGATGGCCTTCTTTTTGAGTCGACCGAACATCAATGGGAGGTACACCCGTTAGAACATCATCCTTGAGGAATTTTTCTTAAATTTGTGACACTGAAGAGTAAGAAAGGTTCGGCCCTTGCTGAATTCATTCCTAAATTTCCAACTGGTATGCCTGATCCTCTAAAAATGATGACCTTCCTGATGAACACATTTTTTCCTTAACCTCAGGTGATCCTTGGTATGGTGACATCCTTAACTATTTGCAAACCCATAAATTCCCCCCATCTTAATCGTGATGATTGATGATGGATTTAACATCAAACCCCTTGCTACCTCCTCATTAGTGATGATCTTTATCATTGCGGTGTTGACATTATCCTTTGTCATTGTGTCACCCATGTTGAAGCTGACTAAGTTCTCAATTCCTGTCATGGTGGTGCTTGTGGTGATCATCTCTTCAGAATGGTCACTACCCAGAAGATCATGTGCATCGATTACTTCTTTCCTTCTCTCTTTAACGATTACATTGAGGCAATCAAACAATGTCCCTATTGTAAATTATTCACCCCTAAGGATCGATCTCTACCTTCCCCCTCCATCATGTCACCTTAGTCAGTTGTTTCTATAAATGGGATATTGACTTTATGTAGTGTCGACCCCCATCTTCTAATAATCATAGGTATATTATCATGGTTGTCAATTATTTCAAGAAATGGGTTGAAGCCATGCCCACATTCAATAACACCACAGCTACTTCAACCCTCTTTTTCTTTAACCATGTTATCTCTTGATTCAGGGTTCTGAAAAAATTGGTTTCCAGCCATGACCAACACTTTGAAGACGAGATCTGGTGTGATCTATATTCTCTGTTGGGCTTTGAACACCAATGGTCATTGTCTTATTACTCCCAAGGCAATGGCCAAGTTTAATCTTCTAATAAAATCCTTAAAAATATGCTTCAGCAGATGATGAATAAACACAAGACCAACTAACATCTTATGCTCTTCCCTAGTTTGTGGGCCTATAGAACCTCTGTCAAAACTTCCACTCGGTTCACTCCTATGCACCTTTTCTTCAGAGAGGAGGCAGTCTTACAAATCAAGTGTGAAACCTCTCCCCCCCCCCCCACACTCCACATTGCTATCGAACTCCTCCTGGACACCCACACATTAGAATAATGACTTGTCATGCTTGAGCATGCCAATGATGAACATCGTGTTACATTTCCAACCATTAAAGTGGCCAAAAAACACACCAAAGCTCAATATGATCGTAAATTCCATCCTCATACCTTTCACGGAGGTGACCTTGTTCTTGTATATGACCAAGCTAATGATGTCTAGGAGCATGGGATGTTTAAACAATTATGGCTCAGTTCTTACATCATTCATAAGTGTTTGGGAAAGGGGGCATACCTTTTAGAGGGTCTAAAAGGAGAAACCCTTCCTAACCCACACAATGCACTCTACCTCAAGAAGTTTTACCCATAAACATTTCCCTTTGAAATGTGTGTATCATTTTATTTTTTTTAATTTAGGTAGCTTTCATTCCCCATCATCTCATTCGTTGTCTTCTTGCGTCTTTCAAATGGATTTATCATCCATAACTCATATCAATTATGCTGATGGTGCGATTCGTTTCTCTAGGAACCTAGCCTCAACAACTTGGGCCATTTGTACCCCTTTGCATTCGTTAGTTCACTCCAACAGTGTCTGCATTGGATCTTCCACCAATAACCAGGTCAAATATGATTCTATGATAGGTTTCTTAGTTGATTCCCTTAATCATTGCATCCTTCACCTTCATGTTTGTCTTGATTCCTTGCTACTTGTCATGTAATTTAACGACATTTATCATGTGCGTAATCTTATCCTATTTAGAAAATATGTATGAGTTAATCTTTTTGCCTGTGAATTTGAATCCAATACATTCAGTCATATTCCTAGAGCACAAAATCAGTATGTAGATATCAATGCAATTACAATTCTAGATTGGCATTTATCACATGCATATACAAAAAAAAACCATAGCATAAACCACTCACAAACCACAATCTTCACAAAAGGATGCATAACCATATTATGTGTCATAATTTATAACATATAATGTTTGGAGTCGAGTACTCTAAATAAATTTGACATGCCAATAGCATGTTACAACAAAAAATGGGGACCTACTTGTCCCTATGCCTAAGCACTATTTTCTGGAGGCTCCCGAGCCAATGGCTCCATACCACAAGCTCGTCAGTCTCAAGTTGCTTGCCCTGCCATAACTATGCACCTTGTGATACCTTGCCATTATGAGGGAAGACCAATGCATTCATCTATATACTAATGTTCTAACTCATGCAATGTGCACTTAGTTACCCCTGTAAGTATCACACGAAACCTACAATGGAGATGCTCGAGTAGAGCAACACTATCTGATCACTTTTGTGATGTGAACCACTTGTATTTGTAGCCCTAGGTATTATGGCTTAGCCTGCACATATTATCAACTTCACTGGTGCTATATCTGCATACCACAGGCTTGGAAATTAATATCACGTACATCAATTTTATAAACTTTGCATGTAACCAAAATACAATAACTTTCACTTACCATCTGAACCCCATGCTCATCCTTGCAGAAGTGTTAAGTCAGGATCTCCCTGATAGTTCATTCTACTATACGTATAGTCATCTATGTAAAATGGAAGTTGGTCCCAATGTGAAAATAAATCATGTGAGAACACTCGTTCGACTCCACTGCATCCACCTCATCATAGTAGCTTCCCCCAATGGTACATCCTACGCTCCTGTGGGCCCCCATCCCGGATCTATAGATGTGGTCAAATGGTTGAGATCTTCTCAAAGAGGAATGCGCATATAACTATTTGAAATTAACAATTATCATTGGTCTGTCTCCTGCATAGGATCATTTGTCATTTCAATGACGACAACATCATCTAGGCCCATCTATAGTAGGTCACTACCAATACACTCTCCACATGCATCATATGTCCCCAAGTGATGTGATGAAAGGCATGACTACCCAAAATCCACACCATTGTTGTGGTTGTAGCTGATGTATTGAGTCTCTCTAAGTCACTGATCTGGATGGTTGTGCCCTTAGCACGAACAACGAGTACATAATAACGATCCACAAACTCCCCTATATGCCTCCCACAAGGTAGCATTGGATGGATCTCCCCCGCCACCCCTAAGGGGAGAAATCATGTAAAAAAGTATATTTCAATGATAATGATCTCGATCCTATGCCCTTGTACCACAAAGGCCTCTCGATCTCAATCCCAATAGCTCACAATCCTAGATAGCAAGGGCTCACTAGCCCTCATCAATTGGCTCTTCGGGAACTTTAGTAACCCATACCATGCCAACAATCCTCTGACTGCTAGGCTCCCCTAAATCTCAACATGAAGAGTTTCCAAATATCATTTTAACCACACCAAATTTATCTCTACCATACCCTCAAAATACCATTATGTTTTTTCAATTCAAAGTCAAAAGAATCTACTTGTTCTTAGCTTCAGCTCAATAGAGACCCCTGATCCTACTTTTCCCTCCAACGAAGAACACATTTTTTGCATTCAAATATGTATTAGATTCACTTCTTAACCTAGTTTCTATGTTCCATAATGCATAACAGGGTCCAAAATGTGCGTTGCAACCATGAGGATGAGAAGGGGTTTCCCCAAGCAAGATGAAGCCCTAACCTAAAAATCTAATGCACCAAAATTGATGAGTAAGGTTAGGCCACCTACCTCCAACTCGCAGTTCCAGATTCCAATGGTTTATTTGTCTACTATGATCTCCATAAGATTTACGGGCTTCTCCTCCTCTCCAAGTTCTCAAACAAATCACTATGAAAAGGAATTAGATTTGGGGGAAAGAAGCCCTTTTATAGGAAAAACCATAGTTTTTCCCTCACCCATTGTGACCAAACCATAGCTTATTTTGACAAACCATTAGCATCATTGGGAAGCTCTCACTAAGTTCTCTAATGGGTCTCCCTTTGGTTTTGGTAATTTAACAATTCATGAGGAAGCCAATTTTTCCATGAGGTCTCACTTTGCTGCTTGTTAAAATTGAATTTCTTCATTTGAGCCACCGATACTGTGGTTCCACATTACCTTTGCACTACTCACTTGTCCATTTTCATCATGAGTAACCATCATCTACTCATGTTTTTATTTTCTCCTTCAGACCTCCCCCATAAGGCAACATCATCGAGTACCCTTTGTTCAGAGCATTGGGGATGAGTCACCCTTACATCTATGGAGTCTATTCTAAGTCCTATTGAGTACAGTTATAGTGCCCCATGCATCTTTGTGTTGCATTTATCCCCTTGTGATCATATTTGGCCTCCATCTATACTAATCCATCGTTGAAAATCCTTTATCTAAGTCATTGACCATCCCCTCTGGAATTGAGTCAGTCACTATCAGGTCCACCATGCTTATCATGCTTTGACAAGGGAAGTCATGATTTTATCCCCCATCTTGTATCCTTCCATCATCATCCCTCGTGTCAGTCCATCAGTCATATTACTATGAACCATCGTGATTTTATTGAGGATTCCTCATTTCCTCGTCTCTAGCAAGCCCTCTTCAGTCGACTTCAACACATTTATTCCAGGAGAGTGTTCAAGAGGGCGGTGTACCTTGGTTCCATATTTCACTATTTTTTTGTGCCTCAAATCTAGCAAAGGGAATCATCATTTCCCTTTGAATTGGTTGTTTCTTGTGTGCTAGACTCTAGCTCATTATCGTGTGATTGAGAACTGTACACTTGATGGTTCAATTATCCAACATAGTATACCATCCTTTCCTGGGTGTGTGTGAGATGTTCCAAAACTTATGATGGGTGGCCCTTCAGGTAGCACACTGCATTCATGGATGTTAGCAGATTATGATCTCGCATCAATTGGAGTTCCACAAATTTGTTAGGTTCAGTTTCAACCACTTGCAACATCCACAACATGTATGCCCCATTCAGATGATCCATTTAGATATTCATAACTCTTTCCTATTCAGCATGGCTTATTTGGTTGTGATTTCCCCTCACTATGTCATCTTGAGGGGAATTATGTCTCATGTACTCAAATGTTATTATATTTAGTCATGGCATGCATTCTTTCAAGTACATTATGTACATGGGATTCATTGTATTATTTTCTGGCCCATTGATGCCAACATACCATGTATAATGTAGTTTGTTTCTCATACCCACATTGTTGGGCATACCATTAATATTTGTATTCAATTATCTCGACGGGTATGGGTATGCCTCCCCTAACTCATTTGAGATCATGTAATCAAAACTAAAAGGAGACTTATATCAGATTCGTAGGTCTCACCCCCTCCATTTTGTCCTTCTTTGCATTGCTTCAGCTCTCTCTCTCTCTCTCTCTCTCCCCTTTTGTGTCTCATGGAACTTCAACCTACATCGTGTTTAGGTCATACGATTTTCTCGTAACACTCATATGTTGGGGGGTAATTTTCTATCACCTAAAAGATGGCCACCTAGCAATTTCTAACTAGGCAGATTGAAATACACCATGTAGGATTAAGTTTACCATAGTAAAATCACTTTCACCATAGGAAATGATTTAATAAACCACCCTTTAAAAATTATTTCTGAGTAAAATAAGAAAACCCCAAGAGAATATTTAAATAAATCATTATTTATTTAATTTTCTCTAGGAATAAGTATTAAATCATTATTTGATAATTATTCCTTGTCACATTTGACTAAATCATCTTCGAATAATTAAATAAATCACTATTTATTTATTATTCCTTAATCTTGTTTTTGGAATAATTGTTAAATCACTATTTAATAATTATATCAATTTCACACCTTTCTTAATCCTCATGAAGTCATTAATAAATCATTTCTTAATAAAGATATTTGACCATTTTCAATACCTCTTCCCTCTCCAAAAAATATAATAAAGTATTCCTAATGCTTAAAGCTTGATTTGGTCAATAATATTTTATTATTTTACATTTTCTAGATCTTTCCATTTTCGAGATCAACCCAATACTTTGTTATAAATAATATGATTTTCCATTCGTTCTTCACCATCGTCATTATCATCTTGACCACTATTTCCACTGCATATTTGAGCTCCCATTTTGAGATCTACTCTTTTGTTTTGGGTTTTTGACATATTGTGAGAGAGAAACATATTGTTAAAGCACAAGGACATCAAAGGACCCATCCTATGTAGGGGAGTATGCAGACCTTTATTATAGATCCCATTCACTAGGTGTTTTCTAACAAAAATATTCTTCATTTAAAATTCTTCTTCTATTGGAGTATTGCATCAGTTATTTCTTTTTTTTCTTTGTTTTAGATTGCATATGATCTCATTGTTGTAGGGTTTCTTCTATTATCATTGAAAATATGAAGCTTGAATAGCCATATTTTTTTTTATTCGGGTCACTTTTCATGAGTTAGTTAAGTGAAGTATCTTTTGGTGCACATGCTAAGAATATTCATACTAACATTAAGATAAAGACCTAGGATTTTCTAGCCGAGGTGGAGAGATCAGGGTTTGTGAAGCATGTTCATGAAAACCCTGTTCAATTTTCTTAGCCTAGGGTGATATTTTGTCGTGACACTTTTTTGAGGGTTTGACAAAATTATTTCAACACAGAAAAAAATCCCACAAATCCCCCAACTGGTTTAATCTAAATTTGACCAATATGCAGATTAAAGCATAATTAGGTAGGCTTCTTTCGAGGTTCTTAAAACTGATTTGATAAAATTTTCACACTTTCATGTGGATTGTGTATATAAAATTCCATATTTAATATATAGCCTAAGAACATAGGTATCCTTAAATGATAATAAAACACCAATCTATATTAGCCCTCATTATAAACAATCTATAAATAAAAAACAAATGACGCCAATGGGTTTTAGTATGTTCACAGTAGCACATTTTATATTGTATGTAGTTGTCTTTCAGAGAAATGATTTGTCCCATGACACATACTTAATTAGAGAATTCTTTGACCATCATTCACCTTTTTCTAGAAGCTTCATAACCTCTCTAATAGAAGCCTCATTCATTGAAACATTCATATACCCAATTCTAGTGACATTACCATTGAATGTTTGTGCAAAGGCCTTTGCTACTTCCACATTGGGTGCACTGAGAGACTGTATGAAGTCCAACACACCCACTTGATTGAATAGGGATAAGTATTTTTCATATGCCTCAATGGTTTCACCTCTAGTGGGTTTGACTCTGTCATATCCCCTGACTTGAGGATTTACATAAAATATTCTATATATGTGATTTTTATTTTTGAATGTTTTAATTCTGGAAGACATGTGCAGAATTTAACTATTAGTACTTTGATGTTGATAATGACTCATTATAAATATCTCATTATCATTGATGATTTCATTTTTTTAAATAACCAAGTTTGGAAATTATTTTTTCAACACTTTTGGCTGAAAGAGGTGAGGCTACAAATGTATGAAGGATATTAATTACCTATCAATAATTCCTAGGCATGTAAAATGGAGTGATTATATTTATTGTGAATTATGGAATTGGCCAATTAATTTTTTTCCCTAAGAGATAGGATGTCTTTTGGAGTGGGAAACAAAATCTCATTAATGAGGTAGTAACTTCTTGTCACTTATTGGTGAGGTGGAGGTAATTACAAACCACCAAAAGAGTGGTAGATGGGTAATCCATAAACTCATTTTGTCTGCTTACTTTTGTCTCATATTGCAAAAAGGAGAGACTGAAGCGAAGCAAGTGAGAAGAATACAAAAATTGTAGACCAATGATCGAGAGGATATTTTTAGGAGGAAATATCAAGGCTGGGAGGAGCTAAGTACTCAATGACAAATTTTGTAGACATACTTCTCAAGTTGGTATTCTGAACTTTTAAATTGCATATGATCTTAATATCGAATGAAGGAAAATAGATTTAAGCTCTGTTAATTTGATAGTATTATTTATTTCTAGTATTGTTACCAAAAAGAAAGTACTTAAACTCTAAAAGAAAGTACACATACATAGGGAGTAGTGTATAAATCCATTGTTCTTTTATCATAACTCGAATAAGTGGGAATAGCTATAGATATTTATTTTAAACTAGAAACATCATAGACTAACAAAAATATACAAATATCATAACTGAAGTAAATATAGTGATTCCTTTCCAAAAACCAAATAGAGTTCAATAATTTAAAAATATTACATATTTCCTTATAATTTGTTTTCTAAATATAAAATTTTTGAGAGAAGTGCATACATCCTCAAGAAATTTATAATTAATAGCATAAGTATAGAACTAGAATGTTCTATTCATAATGAAAGCAACATTATTAATAAAAAAGAGGCTAATATCCATTCATAATCTACTTCCGTTTAGGAAGAACCACATGTTACAATGACATTACAGAAAATAAAGTAATAAACATTTTGAAGCCTAAAATTCTAGCGGTTTGTATTTGAACATAGTGATCATGCCCATGTATAATTAGAGACCAAGGGTTTCGAATATTTGACTTAAGAAAATGAAACTAAAGGCTTAGTAGGTTGTAGAATTAAACCCTAGAACATTTTGAAACATCGAAGGACATTGAAGAATCTTTATATATCTTTATATTTCTATCTATCTATCTATATTATATATATATATATATATATATATATATATATATATATATATATATATATATATATATATATTATAGATATATCAAATGAGTAGTTGTGGTAAGAGAAAATGAAAAATAATTAGCATATAATATACATGATACTATAAAGATTTAAATGAAAATAACTAGAAAGGGTTTTTCTCTTAAACTATTGTTTCATCTAAATTTGCAAGGAGTTATTGCTATGTGATCTCATGCCTGATTGAGATCACCAGACATAAAAAGGAAATACCAATAGAGTTATAATAGTGTCCCAACCCAAATGATCAAACATGCATAAGGCAATCCATTCGATATACTACAAGGAAATATGTGTGCACCTAGCCTCCTTGCAGGTTGGGGGGGATTTTGAGTTTGATATAAATTCTCGTCCTCCACTTGAGCGACCTACCATGTCCATCCCTAATCTCAATCCCTACACATAACCAAAAACAAACGGATTCAACAAGTGACCTTCCTCAAAAGATCGTTAGATCAAAATATCATATAAACAACTATAAATCATGTTGAATACAAATATATATAGTGAAAGAGCATATGTTTATGTTAATCATATAAATTAAAGTATATCAATATACCTTCAAAAAATAAGATCCTCTCCTTCATCTTGTAGTATGATCTCCTCTCCCAATATAGCAGAGCTCTCACGCTATTGTTTAGATACTCCCTCCTTACCCCCTTTCCTTTTGTTGAGATTATAAAGGTTCATTCTATCCTCTAGGAGAATGTATCTAGACACCTAGGGGATTGAGAAGTTAGTAAACTTCTACAATATTGGACTCTTAGCCCACTCATACACAAGTGAGTCAAGTTGATCTCCGTGGGAGTGGAAAACTCTAGAAACCTTTTTCACAATTATGATATTTTTCTCGATTATTTGAATTATGAAATAATTATTTTCTGATAATTATAATATTTTGGAAAATTAATTATGATAAATTTCTCAATTATGCAATTTCACCCTTTTATGATGGGAAAGTCTCACATAATTAAAAGAAAAGGTGAAAAGGGATGCATTTTAGCCAAACAACTAAGGTAAGTTGATATTGGGTTTCTCTCACTATAATGGAGTGTCAAATAGGGTTATAAAAAATGCCCCCAATACATGAGGTCAGAAGAGAAACTGATGGCCGAAATGCATTACAATAATACTCAATGTTCAAAATGGGAGGAAGGATCCAATACTATGAAGCCGGATCGTAGGAACTCAAGTGCTAAAGTCTCAAGTCTACTGATAGTATCCATGAGGCAAGTATAACCATTCTCAGTCATAAGAAGATCTTGAACATGGATTCCATAAAATACATTGTGGGTCCATGACATGAAATGCTAGAACATGGCCACAAAGACATACAAAATGGATCCATGTGACTCAATAGATAGAGCATAGCCACTAACAAATACAATCATGCATCTATGTCATAGTATACATTAGTAGCACTATGGACACATGAAAGATAGAGAAGTGTCTCAAGGTAGTCCTCAAAGTACATAAAATTTACATAACTTGAACACAATCTAGGAAGGATGGCATACAAGAGTGAGATATTCCTAACCCAGGGTCTTCAACATAACCCCGATGGTACAAATCTACATCATGCGAATAAATGAGCTGAGGTCAAACATGGAAGAAACCTCCATATTACCAGCGAATGAGGTAAACTAGAAATAGACATGCAAAAATCAATCAATGAGGAAATTGGACCCCAAGGTACCTAGTATAGTCCACTAAGTGTGGATAAATGAGTTGGCATCAAACACCAGTGAACTTAACCAATCAAGAGCCAATGATGTAAACCCACTATCGACTGCAAGGAATATTTCCACTGAGGTCTACAAGCTCCAAGGTACTATTGGTTCCTAGACCAATCTCCTGGATAATGAGTTGAAGTCAACAGGAGAAGATCTATTGAAGGAGGGCCTTAATGTATCCCTCGTCAATCGATAAGGAATGGATTAGGATGACGTGATGTATGAATGAATTCATGAAGAGATGAAGTAAAACTAACTTAAGAATGGAAAATGCAAAAATGTCCACGACCTACTCCATATGGCTGAAACAAGTTGAGACTTCCCTTGAAGACATAGTGACACGAAACAAGAGTGACCTAGAAACATGACTAATGAGGACCATGTGATATCATGCAATGATGAAGGAGGCATCAAATCACTCTCCATATTACTAGAAGAGTAACCATCCATAGCAGTAAAGAGACTCATATGGATGGTACGGCTCCTAGGCAAGATAAAACCCAACTGTGAGGTAATGAAATATATAGGTGCCAGGTTCAAGGGTGACGTAACCCACATTATCATTTTGATGACTAATGGAAAAATATGTTCTCTCCCTTCTCTTTTTAGAAGTTCCTTTTTCGTAAAGTTGTCCCCCAAGCCCAAAAAAGAGATGAAAGTATACAAAGGGGAACCTTCTAGCCAAAGTAGACTAGGGTATTCATCTTTCATAATTAGTTTATCCCATTCCAGAAAAGGTTTAAAATTATGCTAGGTAGATCACCCTTCAAGTACTTTTATGAGTATGAAGGAGTCAAGTTCACTCGAAAATATTTTCTAAATTAAGGAATCTGAAAAGAGCTTAAAGAAAACTCCTCTTGGAGGAACAAATGGTAAAAAGGACAAAAAACTAGTTTCGACCATGGTGGAACTACTCATGATAAAATGAGGACAAGAGGTTGACTAATAGGGCCACTCATTACAATGGTTCCTCAAAGAAAGGGTAAACACCAAGTGAACATGGATGGTAGGCCAAGCAAATGATGATGATGGAAGAGAGAAAACAAGGCTCAAACTACAAAATAAGTCGATAAAAAGTGGAAATCAAAATGGATAAATTGTGGAATGCTACTAGGGTATGGCCTAGAAAAAATACGAAGAAGAGCACATGTGGCTTAGATTCTAGGTCATAGTGGGTTAGAAGGAGGAATTCCGAAAAGGAGTAAAAATATGACTGCATGGACACCAAGATGGAAAAAAGGTGTTAACTAGGGTATCCATGGGTATGTAAGCTCTATTGCCAAGCAACCACATGCATAAAGGAAAGTGGCAAAATTCACTACTTGATGCAGTTGTACCTAAGGAAAAAATATGGCACTGATAGTTAAAATGCAATGAGGACAGTGAAGGTGACCTATCCTTATATGTCAATAAGAGGAATGCACCTAATGTCCAATGGATGTCAGAATAAAAATGCCACCCTGTCCTGTAAAAACCATCCAAAAAGACTAGACCCATGGCTAAATAACAAAATGAAAGAAATAAACATGGATGAGGTAAAAAACGAGACCATATAATATATATATATATATATATTATATATATATATATATATATATATATATATATATATATATATATATATATTATATATATATATATATATATCATATATATATATACTAATATATATATATATATATATAATATATATATATATATATATATATATATATCTAAATTGAGTTTTATAATTTTTATTTTTATTTTTATTTTTGGCATAAATAGGGCATGAAAATTACTTACATCACACACCAAACCAAAAAGTGTAAAAACATCACACTAATATGTTAAATATGTACAAGTGAAACATAATCCATTAGGTCACTCTAAGGTGTGCCCACAGTTTGGCACAGACCAAGGTTTTCTATACACAAACTCATGGAGGGTAAGGAAACCATATGTCTCACCAAAGTAGGGCCATGCCAAAGGAAATAAAATTTCCCGATCCGTAAAGGTTGAATATGCCAAGGACATTATAACATAGTTGCTCTCTTGAAATTAACCTAATGAAATAAGGTAGGATCAAGACATGAAGGGGGTACAAGACACTCACCGACAGGTGGAGTAAAGTTGGGCATTTCATTGGAAAGTTTGGTAGTAGAATCCCAAGACTTGACTCAGTCCATGGGTGGAATTTCCAAGGAACACTAAAGAGGTGCCCCCTGATTCCATTCAAGGATTATGTTTCCAAGCTCTACTTGTTTTGAATGAGGGAGACTAGAGGCAGGAAGGGGCATAACCTCCCTATGATGATCAATAGGCAAATACATGATCTCCAAGTTGACAAGCTATGGAGGTTTTTCATTGACGGATTCATGTTGAATAGGAAGAATGATGACCCATAATGGGAAAAGTAACTTGGTTATATGCCATATTATGATGTAGATTCCGACCAAAGTTAGGAAGTACTAACAGGGTTGTTAGAGAGACAATCTCTTCCACAATAGGTGGAAAAGGATTCTCACTAGCTTGATCCACTTCCATATGATTAGGGGACATCACCCAAGGATCAGGAGGTCTATGGGGTCCATAGGTGTTAGAAGAGATCATATGCATATGCGCTTTGGAAGATGTAGAAGGAGTTATAGGTGAAAGGAATTGAGGAAAAAATCCCATAATAGTGGAACTTTTAAAAACTCCAACTCCAACACTCTGAAATTAACCAGGATGACCTTCCACAAGTGGTACATAATTCCCAGTGGTGGAAATTTTGGCTAATAGTAGGCAGACGTCAAGTCGATCGATAGTGATAATTTTTCCTTCATGAGGAAAGGCAAGTAAATGGAAAACAAACAAGATGACTGCAATAATTGCATAAAACCAACTACAACCGAGGAGTAGGCTGTAATCTAATGTGGTGTTGAGAATTTCAACATCAACATATATAGTTTTCCCCCTACCTCAATCGTAAAATTTGGAAGAACTGCTCTAGGTACAAATTTATGTCTGTCAAAGGCTTGGAGAGTGGTGTTGGATGTGGTGAGCATCGGAGAGGAAAGAGCCTTCTAGTAGGATACTGACATAACACACGTGGAAGAGACTTCATCCACCTAAGTGTGATTAATATTCTTATGGAAAATATACACAATGGTTCAGAAAGAAATCTGATGGTAAAGGAGAGGAGCGGATTTGTTAGAATTAAAGGCGATGAGACTAGAGTTAGATAAATTGATGGCACCAATGGCAAGCAACAAGGCCTTGTACTGCTTAGGAAAACTTTTACTCCTTAAAGGTAAACATGGCACAAGGAGTAGACAGATGAACTATGGGGGGATGAGAAGATGACCCCTCATTGTCCCCTTGCAAAGGTAGAGAAGGTTGAGCAACCATCTGTTGTTGAGGTTGTGTAGGGAATGGATGAGTCAAAATAATAAGCTATTGAGTATATGGTGGTGAAAGAAACCTATGGACTTCATCCATTTGAGGGCGCTAATGAGTGAGGTGGTTTCCTTGAAAATTTTTAGAATGGAACTTGAATTTATGATGATGTTCATTAGTTCCCCCCCTGATTTTGAGGGTTGGTTTGGTATTCCTGAGAATATTGGTTCTTTTGTTTATTTCGCGAATATTCATTTTACCACTAGATTAATGATTGTTCTTCAGTTGGGTGGACTTCATCGTTAAAACACCAGTGGATTGCTTAGGAGAGGGTGATTTATCAGAGCCAGATGCACTTTTTCAGGCTTGAGATGTTACAATCAATTTCCCAAGATGGTAAGAAAGTTAGCTCATGGAATTGAAAATAGACTCAATCATGCCATCAGCATGTGGGGTAGGAATAGGTTTCGAAGGGCTTATAGAAGGCCTAGGGGCATTAGGAAACAATTCTTAGAGCATACCTCACTATGACTAGATAATATCCAACGTTTGGGAAGCTAAAATTGCTAGTTTCTCAGTAACAACTCGTAATATGGAAACATCTTTGGAAATATGGAGTCAGGGGGAATGAATGAACCATTTACATAATATTTCATCACGTAACTTGGTTCTCACTAACCTCTTGTGATGATGCTACTCATGATTATGATCAGAAATTTACATGGTATCATCTTGTTTGATGTTGGACAAGAGGTCAGAGTGGATATCATATCGAGTAGGAGAATAAAAGTTTGTCAAGAAGGTTTGAGTTAGGGAGGAAAAGTCACCGTAGGATGAAATATCTAACACGATATACCACTTTGCGGCATCCCCAATTAACGTACGTTGGAATAAGAGAGGTTTAATAAAATCATCCACCAAAGAATTAGATGAGCACCATAAGTGATAGGTGGTAACGTGAGTGGATGGATTCTCTCTAGTCTTCCCTTCAAACTTTAGAATATTCAATGGCAATTCGGTGGGCATGGGTCTCCCCCAGGGATCACGATGGGTGGGGTCATTAGTCAATTTCTCCAAATTCAGTAAATCAAGAGAAGACAAAAATTGATTGTGAAGTTGAATAAATGGGTCATAGGTAGGAGAAGTCCCTCACCAACCTTGCAGTCCCCCCATGTAAGGAGTAGAATGATTAATTTGTTGGTTAAAGAAAGGGTTCACCTTGGCATAAGATTGTTGTGGGCTAGAATGAATGGTAAATGGATGTTACACCCTAGTTTATGTACTTTCAGAGATAAAAGGACCGCCAAGAGCATGACTTCTTATGGGGTTGTACCCAACAATAAAAGAAGGACCACTCTGCACAATAGGACCAACATAAGGAGGATAAATTGTGTGAGAGATAGCATTGTTAGTTGCGTTTCCCCCAAGTAAACTTTCCTTTCCAAGAAAAGTATTGGTAGGTGGTGCCCCTCCAAAGAGAAAACTATACAAAGCTTATGACATACTAGAAGAAACATTTCCCCCACGCTAACCAAAAATAAGGGATGATCCCAACCAGCACATTTCAGGAAGTAACCATGCCTAAGTGAGTAATATGAACCATTGTTTGAGAAACGTTAGGTGAAAAGACTCCTGATCCTACTGGCAGACTAGGTTAAGGCATGATGGTCGACATAGGAGATGGTGGGGGCATGGAAACATTTAAGAAATCTTTCAGAGCTATAAATGATATTGGTGGAATTTCCAAAGAATAAGTGATAGGTGTGGATGGAGGAGTAGGAATAGCCACACTAAGAGGTGGTAATGATGACATGGTAACTCAGATTGTTGATGTAGAAGGTAAGGAGGTATCCGACTCTGCCATAGGATAGATGCAATAACTCAGGTCCTAATGGATTGATCAAAGGTGGATCATTAAGAGCATCAAAGTCATCTGCCAAAGTCTCAATAGAAATCAGATCATTGTGATAAGGAGCAGGTACAGAATCCAAGACAATGTGTTCCTCTATGTCTTGAGAACCAATAGGCACTCTCTATGGAGGACTAACATGTCCACCTCATTTAGGAGAAAACTGTGAAGACGACGTGACCATTGATGAACAAATTCAACGAAGGTGATAAATTATAATTTGAACACATTATGTTTGTGAAAACACCCTAAGGAAAAAACTACTAACTTAGACCAAACAACATACACTAGAAACATCCTAGAAGATAACACACACAAACAAAAATACAAATATTCTGTTGGTGGTGGAATTGTTATACTTGCGACCTACTTCCCAACCCTTTTGGCTGCGAACTCGACACATATGCCCTCAAAATTTGTGGAAATCACCCCAAGAGGACTGAAAGAGTATGATTAATATTTGTCACAAGTACAAATAAGATGACCCTGACCCTGCACTTATGTATGAGCCCTAAGAAGATAGGCCACTATGGTCACCACCAACAATAACATGATCTAGGGAGATAGTCACAAGACAAATCCACACACAAAGGCAGGAGAGTTAACTCCAAAAGGGATCCAAGACTGAAATCCCCTTGAGATTTTCCTCCCAAGTGGTCTCCAAATGATGATAATACCATTTGTATGCATGCAAATTCCACTATATCATGCCACCCAAAACTAAGTGAAATGGGTCATGTCAACTTGCCCAGTCCAAGTATGACCTCGTGCTCGACCCTTTTGTGAGGAGTGCTTCATAGAATGCACTAATTCAAATGGATTTAACTCCCTACCATGAGCTACTAAGTTGAGTTTGTAGTCTTGGAGAAGTTAACACACACTCCTATCTCCAAGAGTCGAGCCTAGGCTAGTGTTGGTGTACTATCGGTGAAAATAAAAGACGAATCTAGTTAATTTTATTATGTGTTGATTTTAGTGGTTGTTGTTTACACAAGTGGGATGTGGCCTGACACTGAGATGGTGTGAATTACTCTAACTAGTCACCCTAATGCAACTATATGCAGTATTTGTGTTCGCTTCAATGAATGATAATTGCAGGAGGGTAAGAGTTTTCATAACACACCAATTCCTATTGTGATGCACTTCTCACTAAATCTTTTTAAATGTAAAGTATCACAAATTTTGTTAATTAATGACCCAAAAAAAAAACAAAAGGAGAATCAACGTAGCCAAGAAAATACCAAAGAAAATTTACCAAGCAAGAACACAAAGCACTCCAAAAGTGTCAGAACTAGGAAAGAAAAACCTAATCAAACAAACACATTCAAAGAAATCAAACCAAAATCAAAAAGTGAATGAAGGAAGGAAATGTCAACAATATAGGGCTATATCACAATGGCTCAACTAAGGCCAATGTTCTACAAATGTCAAAACTAGAGCCTAGAGGTAGGAAGCCCTAAACAAGATCAAAGAAGAGTGATATAAAGCAATAAAAAACAAACTAAACTGGACTTTTCTAGATGACAACAACACAACCAATCGCAACACCGCCAATTTTGTAAAGAAAAAACAAGAGAAGAAAGAGATCACTTACAAACAAGTGACAAAATCCAAACAAAGGAAAAATTTAAGTAAAAATAATATTTTAGTTGTTACTTGATCAACTAAACATATCTGAAAAGTTGGATCCAAAGATGAGGACAATAGCCCCAACCAAAGCGCACCAAAGCTCGAAGGAAACCTTAGAGTAGCACCAAAAGAAGGATTCAACATAAACCAACAAGAGTATGCTTAGATCTGATCTTTTTTATAGTTGAAATCAATAATAACAAACAAATCGAACAAATAACAACAAGTTTTGAAGAAAAACACCTGAAAAATGAAGAAAATAAGCTAAAACAAAACCTGATTTCATTTGGTAACTTCCAGTTTGATCAGGGAAAACTACTAGAATCAGTCCGCAAATGCAGGTTACAAATTTGGTCAGGAGGAAGAAACCTACAATATTGTGGCTGCTCGATCATACAGAGTTTGTTTTCTAAGATGTTTTTTGTTTTGTGGTAGAAATCTAAGAGGAATCTAGATCAATTTGTGATCAACTAAATCAAATTTTGTACATCAAATTTTAGAATTTGATTTTAAATGCACAACTTGGTTTTTTCTCGTACAAAAACAAAAACAAAACTCGATATATAAGATTAGCTTAGATACAAAGCAAGTTACATCAATGGAGATCAAAATGAATCCAAAAAGCTACATAGAACTCAATGGGAACAAGAGAGAACCAAAAAATATAAAGAGGAAGAGGAGATCTAAAAATAAAGAGGTCAAAAGGAAAATGATCTCATTGAAAGAACCACTTCTGTTGCATCTAAATTTGCAAGGATTTGTGTTTCTATGATCTCATGGTCAATTGAGATCACTAGACAGTAAAATGAAATAGAAATAGAGATATAACCGTGTCCCAAACGAAATGATCAAACATGTATCAGGAAATTAGTTCTATATACTATAAGGAAATATGTGTGCACCTAGCCTCCTTGTAATTTGGGGAAGGATTTTGGGTTTGATGCATATTCTCATGCTCGACTCAAGCGATCTACCTCATCCATACCTAATCCCAATACCTACACATAACCACAAACAAACATAGACAACAAATGACCTTCCTCAGAAGATCGTTAGATAAAAATATCATAGAAACACCTATAAACAATGTTGAATACAAATAGATACAGGAAAAGTACATATGTCTCTATTAATCATATAACTTAAAGTACATCAATATACCTTCAAAAAATAAGATACTCTCCTCCAACTTTTAGTGTGGTATCTTCTCCCAATTCAGTAGATATCTCGTGCTATAGTTTGGATACTCCCTCATTTCCCCATTTCTTTTTGGTGAGATTATAATGGTTCATTTGATCCTCTAGGAGAATGTATGGAGACACCTAGGGGCTTTAGAAGTTAGGAAACTTCTAGAATAATGGACTTCTAGCCAAATCACACAAAAGTGGGTCAAGTTGATCTCCTTGGGAATAGAAAACTCTAGAAACCTTTTTCACAATTATGAGATTTTTCTCAATTATCTCATAATTATAATATTTTGGCAAATTAATTATGAGAAATTGCTCAATTATGCAATTTCACCCTTTTATCATGGGATAAATCGCATATAAGTAAAAGAAAACATGAAAAGGGATGCATTTTATCCAAACAACTAAGGTAAGTTGATATTCAGTTTCTCTTTCTATAATGGAGTGAAAATAGGTTTATAAAAATTACCTTTGAAGAGATTAGATTTTGTTAAAATCTCCCTAGTGACTGAAAAAAGAAATAGACCATACATCAATACAGGATGAGAAATTTGACTAAGTTAAATAGAAGTAAATATTGTACATATATATGAAGGACGTAACCAAATAAGACAGTCACTCATTTTTAGCTAATGACAAGGATTCAACTCTTGACCCATATGAGTGCGGTAATATGTATATAAATCTATCAACAAGAAATATAAAAAATAATAAAATCTTGTTGGAGAAAAAAGGTTCTTACAAGTTACCATTTTCCAAGTAAACCAAAAAAGGCACAGATGAACCCTCAAATAAATGGATTGGAGTCAATAAACCCAAAATTGAAGTAGAAGACATTTTAACCTACCCATGATTGCTTTCATGCCCATAAATTGCATAAAGAATAGAACTCGGGAATCTTAGTTATACCCTTCTTTTCTTGAGCCTTATTTTTTCTACTAGTGAATTCCAAACAATGAAAGAGCATTTGTCACTATGAGCCAAAAACACAACCAACAATATCCCCAAGAAAATATGGCAACCTTCATGCAAAACAATAATTTGATAGATAATTGGTTTTTCGAAGCTGTCATTTTCCTTAGGGACATATATTAGAAATGGGGCCTAGGAGATAATTGTAAGTTTTTATGACATAAAAGTACACCCATTTTGTAAAATTATAACAGAATGGATATCCCCTTGAGTTTTATTTCATTCACACAAAGAGGACACATGGGTTACGTGAGTTTTTCGTGCAAGTTGTAATTTTTTTGTGTTAGCTTAAACTAGGCATTGTAAAAAGGAAAGGAAATTCAAAAGTACAACTAGATGGATAATATGCACACAAAATACCAATATTGATGTTCTATCAAACAAATTGTTTGCATGGAACAAAGTACTTTGCAACTAGAATATATAACTCGCTGCATATCTCATTTCAAAAATAATTTCTAACAGAATTAAAGGTATTTTTGTTGTGTTATTTCATGAGAATAAAAACGATTTCTTTACAGTACATAAAATCATGATGCTACTCAAATATCATGGGAAGGATCACATACAGTCAAGGTTTACTAAAATCTAGGAGTTTAGACAAAAAAATCATCTAGTGAAGTCTCATGATAAAGTGAAATAGCTATATATCAGGTTGGTTCTTGAACACATAACTATGAATTTGAAGATAGTTAAGTGGGTCATTGGATGTTTGCAATAAAAATCCTTTGTTTTGGTCATATACTATTCTCCTTTTAAGTTTTCTTGATGCATCAAAAGGTGTTCTCCAACGTTGTCCTCATTGTCCCTTCCTATTTATATTAGTAGCGGAAGGATTCAAGTATGTTAATAAAAGATGCAAGGTCAAAAAGGGAAATTAAAGGAAAAATATCTCAGATGCTCTGGTTATATCCCATTTATTCTGTGCAGATGATATCATGTTGGGAAAGGTTCTAATAGGGAGTTGAAAATCATAGATGATATTCTAGATATATATTGTAAAGCTATAGGATGGATGCCAATATGTCAAAGTCAATGATGCTTTTCAATGAGATAGATGAAGAGATAAGATATGCATGTTATGAATTTGTTTCCTAAAAATTATGTTGAATATCAAGGTGTAAAACATTTGGGCCTTAGATTACAACCAAATGACTATGTATGTTCATAGGTAGTGATTGTATAAGAGAAAAGAAAATATAATTTTGGTCTCATGTAATATATGGGTTCCTCAAGATGGAACATGAATTCTAGTAAAGGATCTTTTAGAGCGTATCCCCACATAATGGATGAAATTAGTACATATTCCGAAAGAAGTTTTAGACAAAACGAGGAAAAAACGTTTCAACTTCTTATGGAAGAGGAAAAAGGAAAAGGAAGGAAGTCGTTTGGTCAAATGGGCAAGAGTGGAAAATATAAAGGAAGCTATAGGTTTGGGTTCAATAATATTTATGATTTTAGTGTAGCCCGAGCTATAAATATCTTATTGAGGTTATATTGTATAATAAATTTCTTTGACATAAAGTTGTGAAGGTAAAATTATTTGAAAGGCGATTCCATCGAAGAATGGTTCAATAGTGAAAGAAAATAAATGACAAGGGAGGTTCTATTGTACGAAAATCCATGGTAAGGGAATGGATTAATTGATCATTGGGAAACTTTGAAATTAGTTAGGAGAAATAACATAAGGATAGGGGATTAACCTTTGATTAGTGTTTGAGGTGATTACAGGTTGTTAAGAGCCCTTATAAATGAATGACATTCAAAGCGAACTTTCTCTTTGGAGGTAGAAAAGCCAAATAGGTAAAATGGTTTGGATCAAGAATGAAAAATAATAGATTCCTTGAATATTCAAGGTGAGAATGAAAAGGAATGGAATAATTATTTTAATTTGTTAAAACATAGTTCCATTAATCTACCATATGAATAAGGGAAAATAAAATATGGAGTAATCTTGTGAGAATAAAGAGCATGAGAATGGATAGCAATATGGAATATGGTGAAACCACTAAAAACTAGAACTTTTATTTTGTTATCTTTGACCACGAAAATATTGATATGAAATGATGAGAAAAAGAGCAATTAACATGGACTAGACAGATGCATCTTTGATAAATGTGATGAGAAACATGTGGACCATTTACCTGTGACATAAACATTTTCAATATTAGTGTGACTGGAATGAAGCACTACAAATGTGATGATGAAGGTTGAACAAGAGAGGAAATAACATGGATTACAAATATGCATCCTTTTAAGATGTGATGGGAAACTCGTGGATCATTTATTAGTAACATGCACATTTTCAAGATTTTCTTGGAATGAAGCACTACAAATTTTGAATGCAAGAAACTACAAGAATCAACCGACTCTAGTGGAGTGTATTTTTATTAGTGATTGTGGATAAATTTAAAGGAGCCTTCAGAGCAACACCATGATATGTTATCTAGGGGATTTATCTTGCAAAAAACAATTTGATATTTTAATTTCTTTATATGAATGCAACACTAATAACCAATAAAATCATAGTAACTTACATTTCAGTGTAGCTAGAAATCTAGGAAGGAAAATATTAAGAGAATTTTAAAGGAACCTATCACTGATTATGGAAAGGCTTGGGGCTTCTTCAATAGGGTTTGTAAAGAAGTTATAGATTTGTGTGGAGTAGGGTGTCTTCTCTTTGTTGACTCTTCTGATTATGTTCTCCTAAAATATGCTAGTGGACAATGTATCAAAAATCACATTGAGTATTATGCAATATGTATCCTTTTGAAAAGATCACTGGAAACTAGTTTCAAGTAATTTAAAGTATATATAGACTCCAAGGTATTGATGTAATGGTTCGATAACAAATTAAAAATAGATAAACCAAGATATGGAGGTAAAAGAAATTTTGAAGAGAAAAAATTTATAGATATATAAATAATTCAGTACATGCTCCGACTAGGGATCTATATAATTACTTGGGGGTAGGAACTAAAATGAGTAAGAGTTTAGAAAAAAGGCCCAAATTTCATCCTCAGAAGGACCACTATATTAATTCAAAATCGATAATGAAAAAATCATCTTTTTGTCACAATTTAAAGTTGTAGATTTGAATGGTATTTTATGAATATGTAAATAAAAGGGTTCTTCTAAGAAAGTCGTCAAAAACCATATAAAATTAGTAGTAGGCTAGTTACAAGAAGTGCTATTTATTTTAGGAAACAACCAATCTACTTTTGGGCCTTATCAAGAAGTAGGATGTATAGTCTGATTTCAATATTCAAATATTGAATATAATTGTTTTTCCTTGTATGGAAAGGAAGTGTGGAATTCAGATAGAATATGAAATAAAAGGAAGAGGAAGACTTTAATTTGATACAAAGATGATGAGAAAGTGGTGAAAAGGAAAATAACACGTTAGTATAATAATGAACAACATCAAAGGAAGTCACAAAGACATAAGATTCAAATCATATTCATAATGAAAATCCAATAGAGGGAAGGGAGGAAACTATAACCATTGAATTCTATCTTTTATATGTAAACAACATAGTATTATAAGAACCTAATATGAAAGAATTATAAAATTATAGAAGGATTTTCTTAATGGGAAAAAGGAAGAGTGAAATATTGAAGGAAACAAATAAGAAAATGGAGAATAAACACTTCTCCATAGGATAAAACTAAATGTATGGTTTCTATACTAGGCACACATACCCCATTAGATACTAATGTGTGTAGCATTCAATGTTAATTGACCATACACAAGCTATTCTGGCATGACACTCAAGACCTCTTCTTCTTCCTCCTGAGGATAGCTCATTATGTACAAAGGTATCCCAGATTGAATCCCTTGTTATGGAATAAATGTGTGCTTCTGGTTTCTCGTTTTATGTCTGGTGCCATGGTAGGGTCCCCTTTCATCCTTGTCTTAGTCACATGTTTTTCTATGGTAGATGTCTTAGAAAACACAATTGGGTTCCTCCCTTTATAAATTGAATGCCTCTCATGCACTGGTTTGGATTTGGTTAGTTGACGATCCTCACTTGGGTCTCCAAACATCATTAATCCATTAGTACATACTCCGTCAGGTGCATGCTTGATCATATTTCCTATTGAATTGAATGTTTTTTGAAATGATTTTTTGAATCCCCCATTTTAGGTGCACTAGTATACACTAACACATTTGCTAGATATGTCATACATGGATATAGGGAAGCATCCTTTGAGTTTTCCCATGAGACGGAAGAAAGATGTGGATGGGAAAATGTTCCACGGTAACTTATTTACATCAAAATATATATAATCCATATAAAGTTGTTTCCAACAGAATAAATAACTAATGGTGTGGGTATCTTGTTAGAGACCGTAGTCTCGCCTTTTGGTTAAGGAAATGTCTACAAGTAAAAGCTTTGAAATTGAGAATTTACAAGTAAAAGGTTTTAACTTCAGAATTATAAAATTGGTTGAACTGCATGGAAACAAATACAAATTTAAAAAACTTCATATGCTAAAAATTGAAACAATTGTACATCCAATTGGACCAATTATCCAATATAATGTGCTTCTAGAACAAGTACAACTATACCCTGAAATAAAAAAGTATGCATGACTATATATTCCTTATGCTTCTATTCATTTGTGTAGAATAATTCATTTTTTATAGATTCAACAAGTTCAAGTAAGCATACTTGTAAAACACAAAATATAGGGACCATAATGGTAATGATGATTCATTTCACCTTCACAATCGATCCACTTGGGTTCTGTTACTTTTTTGTGCCAGTTGTAATATTTTTATTATAGATTAAACTAAGTATTTTTGGAAAGAAAAATAAAATAAAAAATACAAATGGATGGATAATAGATACTCAACATACCAAGATTGATGTTTTGCTAATAAAATTAGGGGCAAGGTACATATTGCTAAATGCTACTAGGGTATATAACTCCCCAAAAGAGTATTAAACATAATCATGAATTTCAAATGGGAATAATACAATATTTAATGAGTGTCACAAAACAATTGGATTGCATCCGTGCATATATGAGACCTAGATAGATCAATGGATCACCTAACGCAACATGGGAATGTTGGCATTATGATGCATGTGTTGAACTTGATGCAACCCACTTATAGCAGAAAAACTCACTTGTACATGGTAACTAGATGAGTCTACAGAAGAGATATCAGATGTGACAGAATGCATGGTAGTAGTATCTCTAGATGTGATGAAATGCAGGGCAACTTCAAGGAATCAGTTTAGAAGGCAACTCACTCAGATGAAATATCACAGTATAGCAGGTAAACAACAAAAAATTACAAATCAATCCTCATAGAATGAAGAAAGAAGGGTATACGCAGGTTCACCTTGACCAAGCTACATATACAAGTAGGTTAACAGAACAAAAGGAGCGTATAGCATACACATGCACTTTCACTGAAAGAGAAGCACGTATACTTTGGAAAACTAAGTTTCAGTCCGAGGTATTTGGTCCATGATATTTTGATCCATGGTATTGGTCCAAGGTATTTGATCCAAGGTATTGACCCTAAGTATTTGGTCCAAGTTATTGGTCCTACATGGTTTTGCTCCATGGTATTGGGAAAGGGCTAAAACTATATAAGGAGGAGAAGATCATTAGGCCAAGGCATACAAGCATTTGAATATCTGATGAAGTGTGAGATCCAGTATGCATATTATGGGTTTATGATGCTCTGCTTGATCTGAACCAAGGAGGAGGCATAGTGGTTGATTGAGGACAAGATATAATGATGGATAGGGATCTTAAGGCTTGGAATGAATAATATTTATATGGTTTGATCATGTTTATTCTAAATCTGTATACTGATGCATGTGTTGCTCTATAAATATTATGATCTGGTTGTAACTGAAGTCTGGAATAGCTGCAAAATTATGAATGAATATTTATTGATGTATACGTTGGTTGACCTTGGTAAGAGCACATATACACGCAGGTTCGACACATCAAAGTAGCGTATACCTTGTGAACTATGATTTTTTAAGCTGTAATTGGTTCTGGTTGTTGATGCAAAGTTCTGGGTTTTGATTTATGTTCTGATGACTGCATTCTGGTAATAATGTTCAGATTGATTGATTGTGATTTGCTTAAGTGATGATGGGTAAAATCTAATAATGGATTAGGATCATAATGACTCATCATTGTGTGATCTGATGGTCTAGATTTGGTTTCTAATGCATGTATTATCCTTTCTATGTGATGATCTAGGTATGTCTTAATTCAGGAAGTGCAGCGAAGTTATAAGTAAGTATTTGCATATTTATACATTGTTTTGCCTTGATGAAGTTGTGTATACACTCTAGTTCAGCTCTTCCAAGTTGCGTATACACTTTAATGCATTGTTTTGAGGTCACAGCTGGTTCTCAATGATGATGCAGTATTCTGGGCACAAATCTATGTACTAGCTACAATGATCTCTTTGTTCCAGTTAATTTGTTGAAGTTGATTAAAATATGGATGAATGGTTAATTCAATTATGTCAGAGGTTCAGAGGTTGTCAGTGATTAATTGAGTTTGGTTGATTCAAAAAGTAATGATTGAGTTTCATTAATTGATTGATGTAGATATAGTTGATGGCTGTATTGTAGTAGTAATTGATTTGATCTTCAATGTTGTTGATGGGTCCAGTATGAAAATTGGATGAAACATGGCCTTCAGATTACGATGTTGTATTCCAGGAGTATCTAGTCTAAAAATTTATCAAACAAGGTCCCTCGAGGAAGAGAGAAGGTGGTAGCCTTATGTAGGTTGGCGCTTACGTACTAGTAAACATATCGGCTAGTATAAGAGCTATGGGGTTGTAGCTCCCTTCTAGTAGAAGCTAGAGAACGAGAGAAGGTTTTAGACTTCTGTAGGTAGAATCATGCGTACTAGTATGAGTCTACACTATTACGTTGTTGTAAATACATTTTCTTATTATTAAAAGAAGACAGAGAAAATAGGAGTAGGTGGTTTTCACCCACATTGGGTTTCCACCTTACATCTTGTTGTTGATGTATGTTTCTTGTGTGTGATGATCTGTTCTATTTTTATTGCACCTGGTTACTATATATACGGTTAATGAAGTTCTAATGCACTAATTAAAGATCAACATATGATGAATTAACTGAATCGTAAGTTTGCTGGATATATGCTACTTGCAGTAAACACAGTTGTGTGTACACACGAGTTCCCTTAACTAAAGTAGCTTATATGAATCTCATTATGGAAATGAAAAATTTATTGATTTGCTAATATTGATTCACCCCCCAGTGTTATTTCCAACAATTAGTATGAGAGCAGGTCCTTTTGTAGAAGCTTGATCGCTTGAAGGAGATCTGTAGAACAATGGGAAAGAAGCTAAAGAAGAAAGCGCCTAAGAAGAAGAAGAAATCTCAAAGGAACTGTGACAATGGGAGAATCGATTAGGGATTATGTGGAAGCAACTCTTCAAATTCAAAATGACCTCAGAATGAAGATGAACAAGAAAAAGAACTATCAGGTATGAATTTGTTATCCTCTGGTGATACATTTCTCCATCCTTTTGAAGATGATGAAAGTGATAGCAAAACAGCTGAATTTGCTCTTATGGGTGAGAAAGAAAGATATAAAATATAGGTAGAATTTAAAATGCTTACAGAAAAAATTAGATATCAACAAAATCTATTGGACAAAAGGGAATGTGCGTTCAAAGAAGAAGCTACCAATCTAAAAGTTCAACTAGAGGAAGGAAACAAGGAAAAGGAAGATCAATGTCAAAAGCTGCAAGATGAAGTAACGTCACTAAGAAATGAAGTAAATAAACTAAGCACATCAATCAAGAAACTCAAAGATAGATCCAGTTACTATGAAAGTCTTGAAGCTAAGATCCTCTCTAAAAGATCTTGAAAAATAAAGTAAGCAGAATGAAGAACTACTCCAAGCTCTTGAAGAACAAGAAAACAAAGTTCTCGAATTAAGGAAGAAAGTGCAAGAAGAAAGAAAATATGAAGAAATAATGAAGAAGTAGTATCTTGAAAAGGAAGAGCAATATCAGGTTGAGGTAAATATACTAAAAGGTAAATTAGAAGAAAAGGATAAACTTTTACGATTTCAAGATAGTACTAAGATTTTGGATGATATTCCTAGTAGTCAAAGGTCTCCTGCCATCAAATCTGGTCTTGGTTTCCATGAATCTATTGAAGGTGAATCTAGCTCGCAAGCTAATGCAAGGAACCCTAATGTAAAACCTGAAATGCTTAACAAGGAGATGAGAGGTCAATCCCATCAATAACCATGGAAAGAAATTCTTCAAAGAAATTCTTGTACTCCTAACTATGGAAGTGATAGTCAGTTATTTCCTCAAATAAATAATGTTGAATGTTTTATATGTCATAATCTTGGACATGTTGCAGTGAGATGGAGAAGTAGAATGGTTAAAGACCATCACACAGAAAGATCATCAGCTTCTAGGTACTTTAAGGGATATTGTTTTTCTTGCAATATGTTTGGTCACAAAGCCATTGATTGCTATAGAAGAAACATGAAACATGTAAGATGCTATGCATTTAGAAAACTTGGACATATAGAAAAGGAATGAAGGAGAAAATTTCGGGCAACATACCAAAAGGAGAAAACATAATCACACTCGAAGATATGGAAGAAGAATGAAATACAGTCAGAAAAATGTGGCATGGCACAATATACAAACATGACAGACTCAGGGGAAGCCGAAAGTATGAAAGTTCAATGTTCTAAATCTCATACGGAAGTTTCATAAAGACAAGTCATGTATATACGGGAGTTCGAGGCTGCACAGTCACGTATATGTAGTTTTGAGAAAAATGTAGTGGGACAGACTTAGAAAAACTGATTTGATATAGTGATGATAGATGGCTACAGTCTGTGGATGTTATCTAGAAGTGTTTTTGATCCTCACAAGTTCTTGATAAGTTGATGTATATTTGATTGATGATGATGCCTTGATACTTCTTACTAATATATGCAATGATCAGATCTGATAGTGAACAGGTGGAAGAGGTTCAGGGGGAGAACATGCTATGCTTCTAATAAAGAATTGTTGGCATTATGTTTAGAAGTCTTTGGTACCTAATCAATGATAATGATGCTTATATGGCTAAATTATGCATCTTGCTATGTTAAGGTTATGAGTTACCCATGATAAAATCTCATATGATTCTTGGTGTCACATAGTTGGTATTAAGATCACATTTATGGATGATTGCGGACGGCTCTTTGATGATGCATATAGTACATATATGTTGCTTACTCAGATCTTCATAAGGACAAAGAGAAGTACAAAGCTTGAGTACACAACTTCATTATTTGATGATGAGCCACTCATTTCCTTTATGCTGCTGTCATCATGCCTTCAAAGATGCATACAGTTCATATGGTGTAGTTATGATGCAGGACTCCTATAGTTCTTGGCTCTCACATGGATGAGGAATATTGTTGTTGATGATATCAAGAAATATTGTCAAATGATCATGAGATCATGATTTTCTAGATACATATTGCTATGATGGATACATGGATGACTACTTAAGTTACATATTGACAAATGTTGTGGGTTGGCCAAGAGAATGGTGCTATTGCGGGTCTCATGAAGAGAAACTATTTGAAGACATGGATATTCAAAGACATGGCTTACTTAGTCACAATGATGATGAGTTCTTACCTTATGATGATAAATTGATACTCACATATGTTGATTATCATGGTTGATGCTTATCAGATATGGGATGTTCCCTAGTGGTGATACATGATTGATATATTGAAGGTTCTTGTGGAAAGATCATTCAGTTCTTGATGATGATGTTCTAATCATAAATAATGACTATGGTTGTTTCACATACATATGATATGATGTGAATGATTTTATTATTGCTCGGAGATATGACATATGGTGAAGGAAACGAAGAAAGTTGATCTTGATGAGATCAAGAGGACGAGTTGATATCTATATGCAAACATACTTTTTCACAGGTTGATGATATTTACACTGACATGGACATATACAGGTTGCTGGTCTCGATGTTGTTGACAGATGCTTATGGAGTAGATCATACATGGTGTATGATAGTTGTTGATGACTATCATTGTCGTGTTTAGATATTTGGTCTCTGTTATAAATTTCATTTATGTAAAGATCATATCAAGACCCATGATGTAATAATTTGTCTTTGTCTGTTGTTGTCTTTTGATGAGTCCCTTTTGGTCATATGATGTAATTTGTACCCCCATTATGCATGGGAAGGATGACGTAATATTTCAGTCATGTATAAACAATTGGTATATCCCCACTTGGTTGGGTGGATGAGTCAAGTTTGGTATATCCCCACTAGGTTGGGAGAATGAATATATGTATGAGTCATTGGTGATAGGAAGGTCAAACTCACACAGTTGAGTTATAGAGTCATGCTATTCTTTGTGGAAATATTTGCAAACTCTGCATGTGCTTAAGGGGAGCATGGATGATACAATACATCTCAGCATGAACAAAGGGGGAGTTCAATTAGAGAATTTAGCATGTGACTAGGGGGAGCATGATTAATACTCGGCTATTCAGATATGAAAGTCTTCATTTTGGTTTGCCCTTTTCTCTTGATATCAAAGGGGAGGAATATCTTGCTCCACCGTTTTCCCTTGATGTCAAAGGGGGAGAGTGACTTGGGTGTTGTTGTTGCCATCAAGTCCAAAGGGGGAGATTGTTGGCATTATGATGCATGTGTTGAACTTGATGGCAACCCACCTATAGCAGAACAACTCACTTGTACATGGTAACTAGATGAGTCTACAGAAAAGATATCAGATGTGACAGAATGCATGGTAGTAGTATCTCTAGATGTGATGAAATGTAGGGCAGGTTCAAGGAATTAGTTCAGAAGGCAACTCACTTAGATGAAAGATCACAGTATAGTAGGTAAACAACAAAGAATTATAGATCAGTCCTCACAGAATGAAGAAATAAGGGTACACGTAGGTTCACTTTGACCAAGCTGCGTATACACGCAGACTAATATAACAAAAGGAGAGTATAGCATACACATGCACTTTCACCAAAAGAAAAGCGTGTATACCTTGGAAAGCTATGTTTCTGGTTTGAGGTATTTGGTCCATGGTATTTTGATCCATGGTATTGATCCGAGGTATCTAATCCGAGGTATTGACGGTAAGTATTTGGTCTAAGGTATTGGTCCTACATGGTTTTGGTCCATGGTATTGAGAAAGGTGTAAAGCTATATAAGGAGGAGGAGATCATTAGGCCAATGGATATAAGCATTTGAATATCTGATGAACTGTGAGATCCAGTATGCAAATTATGGGTTTATGATGCTCTTCTTGATCTAAACCAAGGAGGAGCCTTAACGGTTGATGGAGGACAAGATCTAATGATGGATTGGGATCTTAAGGCTTGGAATGAATAATATTTATATGGTTTGATAATGTTTATTCTAGATCTGTACACTGATGCATCTGTTGATCTGTAAATATTATGATCTGGTTATAACTGAAGTCTGGAATAGCTGCAAAATTATGAATGAATATTTATTGATGTATATGCTGGTTGACCTTGGTAAAAGAGTGTATACACGCAGGTTTGACACATCAAAGTAGCATATACATTGTGAACTATGATTTTTGAAGCTACAATTGGTTCTGGTTATTGATGCAGAGTTTTGGGTTTTGCTTTATATTCTAGTGACTGCATTTTGGTAACAGTGTTCAGATTGATTGATTGTGATTTGCTTTAGTGATGATGGATAAAATCTAATAATGGATCAGGATCATAATGACTCATCATTATGTGATCTTATGGGCTAGATTTGGTTAACGCATGTATTATCCTTTATATGTGATGATCTGGGTATGTCTGAAGTCAGGAAGTGTAGTGAAGTTATAAGTATTTGCAGATTTTTACGCTAGTTTGCCTTGATGAAGTTGTGTATACACGTCGGTTCAACTCTTCCAAGTTGCGTATACACTCTGATGCATGGTTTTGAGATCATAGCTAGTTTTGAATTATGATGTAGTATTCTAGGTACAAATCTGTGTATTGGCCATGGTGATCTCTTTGTTCCAGTTGATTTGTTGAAGTTGACTAAAGTATGGATGAATGGTTAATTCAGTCGTGTCAGAGGTTCGGAGGTTGTTAGTGATTGATTGAGGTTGATTCAAAAAGTCATGATTGAGTTTGAGTGCTTGATTGATGTAGATATAGTTGATGGTTGTATTACAGTAGTGATTGGTTTGAGCTTCAATGTTGTTGATGGGCCTAGTATGAAAATTGGATGAAACGTGGCCTTCAGATTATGATGTTGTGTTCCAAGAGTATCTAGTCTTAAAATTTATGAAACAAGGTCCCTGAAGGAAGAGACAAGGTTGTAGCCTTCTGTAAGTCAGCGCCTACGTACTAGTAAGCATATCGGCTAGTACAAGAGCTAGGGGGTTGTAGCTTCATTTCATTAGAAGCTGGAGAATGAGGGAAGGTTGTAACCTTCTGCAGGTATAAGCCTGCGTACTGGTATGAGCCTACAACAATACATTGGTGTAAACATATTTTCTTATTATTAAAAGAAGATAGAGACAACAGTAGTAGGTGGTTTTCACCCACATTGGGTTTCCACCTTACATCTTGGTGTTCATGTATGTTTCTTATGTGTGATGGTATGTTTTGTTTTTACTGCACCTCGTTACTGTTTATATGGTTAATGAAGTTCTGATGCATTGATTAAAGATTAGCATATGATGAATTAACTGAATCATAAGTTTGTTGGATATACACTAGTTGCATTAAACATAGTTGTGTGTACATGCAAGTTCCCTTAACTGAAGTAGCATATATGAATCTGATTATGGAAATGAAAAAGTTATTGATTTGTTAATATTGATTCACCCCCCCTTCTCAGTATTATTTCCAACAAGGAAACTATATTTTTCCATGAAATCCTCACACAATCCCTTGAGAGAACTAAAGTTAAAATGCAATAAGATAATTTAATTAACTAGAAGAAATTAATAAATACTAAACATGTTGTATATGGGATTTTGAAAAGAAGATACCATTAATTAGAGACATCAATATTAACTAAAGTCTATTCAAACAAAAGTTATTTAGAAAATCATGCACTGTAAGTAAGTAGTAATAGTTCATACAGGTTAAATGTTTTTCTATCAATGAGGAAATTGCTATAGAAATTCTAAAAAATCATGTGGCATTTTGTTGATAATAGTCATTTTCATCTTGTGTTTTATTACGTAGACTAAATTTGTAGGCCTAGGAGAAAATTCTAGGTGCTCATGGAAAAACCTACACCCTTTTCATAGTATCATAACCAAATGAATACCCCCTTGATATTTATTTCACATGCACAAGGAAGCCACTTGGCCAACCTAGCATTTTTGTGCTAGTTTTAATATTTTTGTTTTACCTTAAAGGAAGTGCTATTAAAAATAAACAAACTTTTAAAAGTACAAGTAGATGGATAACATACACTCATCATATCAAGTATGACATTTTTTCAATCAAATTAGGGGCATGGTACAAAATTCTTTTCTACAAGGGTGCATATAACATATAATAAAGAAAACAATTGGATGGATAATAAACTAAGAGAGTATGAGAATACCATCTCCTTGTGGAGATTGCGTACCCACTTGGGGCTAAGTTTCCTCAATGGTTCTTTTGTTTGTTCTACTAACCTAAAAATTGAACATAAAATGTATGAGAGACACCATAAAATTTATGTTGGGTCCCTATAATACTTGTTTATTATGCTTATTGTTATTGTTAGTGTAGCCCCTACAATTATTGTTGTGCCCTTACATTATTATTGTTATTTAGGATTTAATTATATTACGACCCCTTAGAATCTTATATATACCAAGAAGGTCTTATCATTTGTTTCATTCAAGAATTGTTTATTTATGTAATTTAAAGGAGGTTTCCCCCTCAAATAGGATAACTTTTAAGTCATTTATCTATTTAATCTGTGAGTTGATTGCATAAAATTTGGTATCAAAGATTTGGATTCTAGGATTTTGCTTCTTCAAATAGCTCATATTGGAATTTTCGCTATAACGTTTTTGCTACAAGGGTTCAAAAGCTAGAATTAAAATGACGTGGAGCCAAAATATTGTTCAACTTGTATGAATTTGAGATTTTTGTTTGATATATTTTCGCTGATATGATTCGAGGAAGTAAGGGTTTTTGCAAACTCCAAAATTTAATCGCAAACACGTTACCTAGTGAAAATTATCAAAACTTTCTCTCCGAACAACGGATGTGAGTTTTGTAAAAATTGACTAAAATTTCACATCCTTTAGTATCTCGTGAATCCTTTGGAAAGCCTAAGATTGTGTTGAAGCCTCAAAATTCACTGCAACAACATGGGGCATGACTACCCGGTCCGGATCTTAAAACAACTCCTTTTCCATTTGGAATGGTGGTTCCAACTAGTTTAGCTAGGTCCAATTACCTTCTCTCAATCTCCAATGGCTTTAAAATATGACTTTCATTCACCAATGGAGAAGAAACATTAGATCAACCCTCTTGCTGATCAGGCAAGAAAGTGATGCTTAAGCTGATATGGGGTTCAACCAAGCCACAACTAAAGTTTGCCTCTTTATGAAGAGGACTTTTAGAAATGTAGATTTAACCTAAATGCAAAATAATTCTAAAATGCAAGAAAAATGAACTAAATCCTAATCCTATCTCAATTAGGCAGATATAGATCTAACCCAACTGAAAGTAAGATGTTTAAAGTATTGAGATTTAAATATATCTGGCTTATAATGAATATCAAGCTAACGTAGTATTGAAATTAACTGACATTATGAATATCAAAAGATATTGAATTTAGAGACTCCTTAACTAAAATAATCAACCAAAAACATTTAGGAAGAAGTTCACAAAATCATATTGATTGTTTAATCAGTAATTCAAATAATTAAACAATAATATGAGGAAGAAGTTCACAACATATTACTATTTGTTAAACTAGTATTAAAAGAAAGATTTTTGAGTAAATAGTTACTCAAAAATCAGAATTCAACCCATAAGAGCGGACATAAATAAGAACATATGATTGAGACAAATTACTCATACCAACAAAAATGCAAAAATATAAATAAAATGACACATTCATGCCATCATAAAATGAAACTAGCGTTTAAAACAATAGTATCGTACCAGTTTATTGAATCCATTTCTCTGGATCTTGTCTCCAACGGTTCTTTACATTGCTTGAATGTATGTTGTTACAACAAGAGCTATTGAACTACAAACTCTGTCCATCACACATAATTCAGAATGCAAAAGAAAAATCCTCAATAATCCCCAGATCTGAGATTTCCACTCCTCCCACCTACAACTCTAAATCCCTATTACATAAGTTCTTTCGGAATTCTAGAATTGCATAGGACAGAAGCCCTTATTACATTATACAATATGGTATTTATAATATTTACAAAACAATTTAGAATAGGAAAGTTTGTTGAGGAATAAATCTGTTTAATCAATTTTCGTTGGCTCAAAACTTGATTCTTCTATTTTTTGAGCCTTTTCACTGATTGAGATTCTTTTCTCTTCATCTCTTCAACTGTTTTCCTACAAAATCAAATCAAAACAAAATTAAAATGTAAAAATAAAATCAAAAGGCCAAATCTGGAATTAAAACAAATCTAATCAAATTCAATTAAATAAATAATTGAAAACGAAATCTAAGCTTTCTATTGATTCTTGTGATGATTTAATTGGACAAGGATATTATTGACAAATGAATTTGCATTCAGAAGAGGCCTGGGCAAATGAAAATGCAGAAAGTAAAAAAGTCATAAAAATTAGTTTTATTTAAAAATCTATAGCTTCATCTTCTGTTGGATTTTAGACCCAATAAATGATCAAATCTATTAATGAAACCCTCTCATAAATGTTTTCCATGATTTTATTTTTCGAATGAGCTATCTTGGGCCTCATTTGACAAAGTAAAACTCCATTTATGAGCTTCTGAAGTTGGTATATTAAAATTGCCAGAATTCTGGAAATTTTGTTTCTTGGGCTAAAAATCTGAATTTTTTGATTAAATTCTATTTCTAAATTAAATTGTTGTTATTAATTAATTAATAACAATTAATTATAACTGCATTATT
>APFE031685122.1:91592-179376 GCA_000404065.3 Pinus taeda | reverse complement strand
GAAGAAAGAATAAACATGTGTATAAAATGAGTATGAGATGTTTTAATATATCATTAGAAGAAAAAATAAACATGTGTATATAAAATGTGTATGAGATGTTTTCATATATCATGCTCACCTTCATGGTCTTTGTGGTCATGAAGACATGCTCCAATGATGATATCTTCATCACTTGTAATGTATACATTGTCAATTTCTGTACTTGTTGTAGTTTCTCGATTGTAAATAGGTGTGTCGTTATGCATGAAAAATCTAAAATATCCATATTCAAGCTCCCATATCCCCATGTGAGGTGAGCTCTTAGAGAAAACCACCATTCTTTGTGTTTTTGCTAGAAATAAAGGACGATGAGGATGTCTTTCCACATTAGTATTTCTAGTATTACTAGTTTCTTCACTTGGGTCTATATTTATTTTCCTTATGTCCCAAATGCGCATAGGTAGTCCTTCTGACCATATGTCAACATCCATTTCTCTTATGTCCAAAATGCATATAGGCGATCCCTCTTGCTTTACAATAATGTACATATCACATATTTCAAAGAGTTCACACAATTTTCCTGGTTCCAATTGTATTAAAAACCTTCTTTCACTACCAAAATCTTCTTTATCAAGTAAAACTCTTACTGTAATGCATGTATCATCATCTTCGACTTCATCTTCTTCTAGTTCATTTATCAAAATATTTCTTGGAAATAACACTCCCGTTGAGCTTCCTGAACTACAAAACACAAATATATATAGTTTTCTTTTATCCATCATAAGAGACAAATATTTTATTAAAATAATTGTCATCCAAATTTAAATCTCATTTATACAAAACAATATGTTATACATTTGTATTTCATGAAAATACCTTCCAAATCTGAATTTCATTGTAAGATCCATCTCATCTGTATCACTACCAAATATGCCCTCGTTGCCCAAGAACGTCGAATATTCATTGTCATCAATATCATAAAGCGTAAACCTAAAATAAAAATAAAAAATATATGTGTGAAAAAAATTAATACAAAAATATATACATATAATAAAAACATTATTTTTTGAATACTAATTACCAAATTAATAATTTTATATTATTCAATAATTTTTTGATAAGTATTTCATAATATAGACCAATACATACATTATATGAAAATTTTATATTTTAGATACTAGATGGAGGCATTCCTACTCCATAAATTCATACTACCTTGTGCACGGGCCTTCCTAGAGGGAGTATGAAATCGGGAGTACAAAATTACTCCTCTTTAGGACCTAATTAGAGCCTCTTCCATATATCATATGACAATTTTCCATTTATTAGTAGACATTCCCTCTCATTTAAGATATTCTATATTTTTAGGGTATTTTATTTTTAGCACATCTATTTTAGGCAATAAGTGCCACCTGATATGACATGTGGCATTGATGTGGCTATTTCTACTCCATAAATTTGTACTACCTCATGCATATCCTTTCCTAGAGTGAGTACACATGTCCTCCCTACTTTGTAGCATAATTGTTATTCTATCTCCTAGAGGGAGTATGAAATTGGGAGTAGGGAGTATGAAATTGGGAGTAGGAAATTACTCCTCATTAGGACCTAATTAGAGCCTCTTCCATACATCATATGACATTTTTTCATTTATTAGTAGACATTCCCTCTCATTTAAGATATTCTATACTTTTAGGGTTTTCTATTTTTAGCACATCTATTTTATGCAATAAGTGCCACCTAATATGACATGTGGCATTGATGTGGGTATTTATACTCCATAAATTCATACTACCTCATGCATATCCTTTCCTAGAGTGAGTGCACACGTCCTCTCTAGAATAAATGTTATTATATCACCACGCCTTGTTAGTTGACTTATAGTCCTATTATTGAAATAATATTATATTTAGGGTTCACAATGAAATCACCAAATTTTCCCTTACATAATTGGTTACCTGATACTCATGGATAAGTACACTATAGTACATGTATGCTTCAACTTATAGTCCTATTATTGAAATAATATTATATTTAGGGTTCATAATGAAATCATCAATTTTCCCTTTACATAAATACTTAGTACACTATAGTACATGGCTAAGTACACTATAGTACATGTATGCTTCAACTTATAGTCATATTATTGAAATAATATTATATTTAGGGTTCACAATGAAATCACCAATTTTTCCTTTACATAATTGGTTACCTGATACTCAGTACACTATAGTACATGTATGCTACATTAGTCGGAGTTCAATTGAAAAAAGGGAATAGGTTGATCCAAACATGGAGTTTAACTTATTTATATTTTTCATGTGATAATTATTAATTAGTTCTAATTGATTTCTAACTTCATTTACTTCTAATTTGCTCCATGTTAAGATATTTTTATATCTATGGGTATAGATATAAACCCAACACTTAGGGCAAGATACTTGTACCCATAGATGTTCTGTCTTACAGCAAATCAAATAAAAATTTATAAACCCCATATAATATAGAGCATAAAAATTACAATTGCATGCCACAGATCAATAGGTAGAAGAACACCATGAATTTAAACCCTAAATTCTAGAGAGAGAGAGAGAGAGAGAGAGAGAGGTGAGTGAGTGAGAGAGTGAGTGAAGGATTTTAAAATAAATGATGTATGTAAATGGATCAATTTTTAGATCAAAGGGATATATATCTATGGGTATAGATATAAACCCAACACTTAGGGCAAGATACTTGTACCCATAGATGTTCTGTCTTGCAGCAAATCAAATAAAAATTTATAAACCCCATATAATATAGAGCATAAAAATTACAATTGCATGCCACATATCAATAGATAGAAGAACACCATGAATTTAAACCCTAAATATCCAATAAAGTAGGGACTAATACGTGTGTTACAGATTACATCATCCAAATATGAAATGAGGAGTTTGATAGCTTCTATATATAGAAAATGAGAGAAGAAAACCCCTCCAGGTGGAAGTATCAACTAGTTGCCTTGATCCTCATCAAAATAATCTCATCCATTGATATTCCTTTGAAAATAACTTAATATCCACCATTGATTTTTTATTTTTGAGGAATTTTTCAAATTTCTCTTAAAACCAATTTCTCTTAAAACCCCTTTTTTTACTAATCCAAAAAATAATATACCACCAAGGTTCAAGGGGTTAAATTTTCTTTAAAAAATCATTTTTCCCTTGGGGGAGGACCTCGAAAATTTTAATTCCTTTTTGAGGTGCAATTTTTTTGTTATTTCCAAAGAATTTAATTTCTCTCAAATTATTTTTTGACTCAAATTAATTAATTTTCTCGCTAATTATTTTATTTTTATTCTTCCATAAATTAATGAAATGACTAGAGGGTATTAATTATTTTCTCAGTACTTTAGCCATAGTGTATAATTATGAGTAACCATGCACTAAAATATTTTTACGATATATTAAAATTTAATTAAGCCCTTATAAGGCAAAATACACATTTGACATAGACCCTTAAGACATTACCCAATCCCATGACAAGACACATGATCCAGTATGAAAAATACATAGACTAGATAGACACTAATAATCACCTAAGACTCTACCAACGAGTTCCACCCTAGCTTTGGGGTATATTTAGGAGAAAAACTTTGTTGATTATGGATGCTTACAAACACACATAATCTAGGGAGCTTAAAAAACTCTCTAAGATGAAATCCTTTGACAAAAATCATAAGCTTACCTAGGTGTTGTTACATGACTTTATAGTCATACTAGAATCATTTACGTTTTCAAAACTTGGGTTTACAATGAAAAAATTAATGTCAAATGATGACTTTGATCTTTGAAAAAATTTGTCTACTGCTCTGTACTTTGCAACTTGGAATCTTGACAAAGTGTGGTCAACATGTTTCATTATTGCAAAGGGTAGCTTTGGGGTATATTTAGGAGAAAAAATTTGTTGATTATGTATGCTTACAAACACACATAATCTAGGGAGGTTAAAAAAATCTCTAAGATGAAATCCTTTGACAAAAATCATAAGCTTTCCTAGGTGTTGTTACATGACTTTATAGTCATACTAGAATCATTTACGTTTTCAAAACTTGGGTTTACAATGAAAAAATTAATGTCAAATGATGACTTTGATCTTTGAAAAAATTTGTCCACTGCTCTATACTTTGCAACATGGAATCTTGACAAAGTGTGGTCAACATGTTTCATTATTGCAAAGGGTAATCTGAACTGGCATAAATAACTCTTGGATAATCATTGTGGTGAATGTAATTATTGTCTCTTTTGTTTCTAATTGACATATAAAGTTTGAAGAGATCTTTCTCTTGTGCTAATAACATATCTTGTCATTTATCGTTTCATTTATGGGATTTCTAAGAAATTGAAAATCATTTAATATCATTTTTGACCATTGATTTATTGGGGTAATTCAAAGTTTCTTCCTTTTGAAAGATATTTTCACTTTGCAAATTGGGCATCATATCTTAAAGCATTGTGAATTCAAGTTCCTCTTTCTAATCATGCATTACAATAAATGTTTGGAAGTGAAGAAATTGTGTTGAGGAATTTAGTTTCGGCTAATAATTTCATTAAGGAATCCACTCACTTTTTTCATTTCATTCTAGGACTAGAAGTGCACATTTAAAATATACCTCCAACAATAAGCTTGGTTGAAAGAATATAGGACAACCTTTCTCACCTAACTTGCAACGTTTAGACCCTCATTTATGGTTAACACAAGTGACCTTGTAGTTCTCTTGTGGGAAATCCCCTGTAGAGGAATCGAGGCACTTGGGTGGTTAGAACTCAATAGGAGGTATTGTTAATGAAGCCTTAGCCTCCTTCCTTTACACTTCACTCTACAACCTACATTCGACACCAACTTCAAAACAGTCAAGAGTAAGGATTCATCTAGATAGGGTATTTAACTAAAATTTACCAAGATATTGCATTTCACTTAGATCTAGGACTTTGACTTCATTTAAGATAGATTTGCATCCTATACAAATCATTCATCCAGTAACTTGGAATTCTAAATTAAATTTTAGCAATTTAATAATCATAAGTTAATCATCTCTAAACTATAATTTTTGGAAATCTAGGACTTTCACTTAATTTAGGATAGATTTTCATCTCGCAACAACTGTTCATCTGATAACTTGGAATTCTAAATTAAATTTTAGCAAGTGAATAATACTAAGGAATTGGTCTCTAAACCTTAATATTTGGAAATCTTATCAAAGCATTCTTTACTTTTTATCTAAATTTTAACCAAGTTGTTAGGCCAGTGGATTATGTCTTCTTTACTTGTTGGTTTCTGACAAGTATTTCATATCTTCATTCATAAGGAATATCCCCCTTAGTCTGTAATTAGGAGAAAAATTAAAAAAGAGTGAAAGGATCAAAGTGATAACCCCTACCCTAAGTGTTGTCACATTCATATCTTCATTCATAAGGAATATCCCCCTTAGTCTGTAATTAGGAGAAAAATTAAAAAAGAGTGAAAGGATCAAAGTGATAACCCCTACCCTAAGTGTTGTCACATTCTCGTGTACAATTTGAGCAACAACATGACTAGTTGATAGTGTTACCTAGAGGTGGATTATGTCTTCTTTACTTGTTGGTTTCTAACAAGTAGTTCATCTCTTCATTCATAAGGAATATCCCCCTTAGTCTGTAATTAGGAGAAAAATTAAAAAAAGTGAAAGGATCAAAGTGATAACCCCTACCCTAAGTGTTGTCACATTCTCATGTACAATTTGAGCAACAACATGACTAGTTGATAGTGTTACCTAGAGTTTATTTTTTGAATACTATTGCAACTTGTTTCTATTTTGTTTTTTTATAGTTAATGGCTTGGTCATAGCCAGATCCATGATGCAAAAATATATATAAAGTGAGATATGATAGGAAATAGGTTAGTGATGGTTCTAATGTATTGTTAGTTTAAAGGTTTTGTATCATTAAGATAAACTGAGACTAGACTGTTGAGCTAATAGTATATTGAAGAATGATTTTATCAATAGAAAAGGTAAAATGCTAGGTTCTCTTTTTTTTTTTTGCTAGGTAAGTACCCATGGGGGATTTGAACCAGTGACCTACAACAAGGAGTGTTGTAACAGTGCACCCATTCACCATCAATCCAAAGCCCCATGGGCATAAGGTTATCATTGTTATATTTTGTTAATTATTTCTCTTCTCTATAATTTAATATCTTTTTAGAAGAGGGCATGGGATGGTTGGTTTGGACCCAACCAATATAGCTTGTCACACCTTTGATAGATAGTATTGTGGTGTTGGATTTAAAGTGGAGTGAGAATTTATCATTTCCGATTTTACATTTGTGTGACTAATATAGATCTTTTCTCATACTTCGACCTTTATTTCTTGAAAAGGATATATTGTATTATGAATATTTATTAGTTATGGGAGGTTGTTGTTGCATATTTATGATATTCCCTTGCTTCACTACTATTTCAGTCAAGTAGTGTGAATATCAATCCCTAGAATCATAATTTCTCTTTGCATTATTTGGTTATAGTAATAATTTAACTCTGATTTATCTTTCTAGGCATTGAGACCCTTAAGCTCAAAATATTTCAAGAATAGATGGATCTGATATTCTGACACATAGGAATACTTAAGTAAAATTGGTCTAGTGTATAGTTAGGTAAATTGTGTTTCTTTAGTATGTACCTTCTTTTTTTTAACTTACAATCCGACAATTAGGATATGTTCTAGACATGAAGTGATGATGGTTCATTATCTCCTTGGTATTACCGACGCTTGATTTGTGGCTTAACACAATGATTTGTCCATGATCTCTATTTAAAGAGCATGCAGGGTCATTTCTTAAGTGATTGTGCATGAGAGAAGCTTATGTAAATTTTCTTTCTTTTACATTAATAAATTACCTAAAGTGGTCGTATTGGGTCAGGCCATGGACGGTTTCCCTCTTTGAGGCTTTTAACCATGTTAAGAATTTTAACCATGTTAAGAATATTAGTGTATTGATCTGTGATCTATTTGTGAGCAGTGCCCTTTATTGTTTTATCTAAGGAACTTACCCTATAAATTCCTACATGGTACCAGAGCTATTTGAGGGCCGTACCCATTGGTGATCCAAATATGAAGTTGGTACAACTGCATCTGGCTGTCGTTTCATAGATCTATTATTTCTGACCACTTTTGGGCCGATAGGACTACTCTATTGTGTTAGGAGCATCTGTTCCAATGAGAAACCTCTTTCGTTTCATGCGAAAATGTTTCCAGTAGCCCTAGCTATGTCATTTTTAATATTTAGAGGTATATAGTCTTTATTTGCAGTTATAGTTATTTACCTCTCTGTTTATTTTGGTTTATAGTCCTCTATATTTATTTTTTATTACTGAATCTTTAACTTTTTTCTGCATATGCTCTTTTTCGTTGCAGCTTAGTGTGATCTCAAAAAATCAAAAACACTGAGGAAAATATTTAGTTTCCGGCCAAATCTAACTTTAATCCATAAAGATTAGATTATTTTGCTTGTACATTTTGGGTTGTGTGGTTTTTATAAAAGTGGGTCACATAAAGTAATCCTTTTTTAAAAGTGAGTTAATTAGATTAAGCTTGGAAACGGGGGAGGAGGGATTTTTTTAAATATAACATTACATTCACTTCCCAACATTCACGTGGTTTGTTGGCATCTTCCACAACTTTTCTTCAAAAAGCCATAACTTCTTCATTCGGACTCTATTTTTAGATATGTTTTTTTTAATCGACCTAATTTTTCAAAATTTTTCCATTGGAACACTTACCTCCAGCATTTACAACTTCAGTTTCTTTTAAAATGGAAATTACATGCCTAGTTATTCTTAACAGCACCAACTACTTCCAATGGCTATCCTACATTGTGGGTTTACTTAGAAGTAAAGGTCTTTATAGAATAGCCTCAAGCCAAGATTCTAAACTTGAATATGAAGATAAGCAAGCCAAATGGGAAAATAAGCAAGATAAAGCATGTGGGTCAATAGGAATGTCTATATATCCAGACCTTAGATTCCATATCATAGAAATTGATACCCGATGATGCAATGAAACAAATCAATAAAGTTTTTGGAATTAAAAATGAAATTATAACCCATCAACTTGAAAATGAGCTGCTTATGTTGGACCCCAATAATTTTCTTCCATTGAATATTTTTTGTCCAAGTTCAAGACTCTTAGACTTCTCTTGGAAGGTGTTGAGGTTAAGAAACAAGATGATACCCTTACCTATTGTATTCTTACTAAGTTATGACTAGCCTACTCTATGTTTGTTTCCACCTTTCCATTCTACTAGAGAAGCCTTTATTTCCCAAGGACAAGACTACAAGTCCCCCTCTTTTGATGCAATCTGTGATTCGTTAACAAGAGAGAAAGAAAAACTCTTACACCTTGGTCTTCCTAATACTGGAAACTCTTCTAAGAAAGCCTTAGTATCTCAACAAAAACCAAGTTCAAATAATCTTAAGAAGCAACATCCTGAAAAGAATAGTCCTAAGCAATTTCAGTCTCACAGTGAAAAATAAACTCAACAAAATGATAATGCAACTAAAAACAAAGGGAAGAAGACTGATAGAAATTGAAAATTTTGTAATCATGATGGCCACTTAGAATCTAAATTATTTAAGAATATGGAAGCCTTGGAAGCAACAATGTAGAAACATAACATCCATTTGGAGCACTCTTCAACTTCAACTTCATGTTCAGGAACCACACTTTTTTCATGTGGTTGTCAAGCATCTCATTCTGGTTATCCACTAAACGTATCTTATTCTTCTCATTCTCATGAGTGTCTCATTGATTCAGGAGCTTCTTATCACATGGCCAAAAATAAAGCCATGTTTTCTTCTTTAAATGATTATAACACCAAAAATATATATGTTGTTGATGATAGATCTCTTAGTGTTGTAGGGACTCAAACTATTCATCTAGACAATGGTCAATTTAATGATGTATTATGTGTTGCTACCTTATCCTGCAACCTTCTATTTGTATATTAGATAACTCATTCATGTGAAGGTAAAATGTTTAATTTTCACCTCATGATGTTGTAATTAAGGACCTAAGAGATCCTAGACAGATTTTAGCTACTAGCATTGCTGATGATTCAAAAGGGTTTGTAATTTTAACAACTTTGGGTCATCAAATCTTCCCTCGGTATTTTTTGCTCATAATGATGAAGTGAGAAAACTTTGGCATGATAAATTTGGTCACTTAAACTATTTCTCCCTTCAAAATCTATGTAAAGAAGATATGGTGATAAATCTTCCAATGACATCTTGCAAAGATGGTGTTTGTTTTGGATTTGTACTCAAAAAACATAATCAAGATAGTTTTGAAAAATGTGCCTCTTGGCAAGCCTCAACCCCTTCATAGCTTGTGCATAGTTATTTATGTGGTCCACTTCTAGTTGTTTCATTCTCTAGCTACAAGTATTTCTTAACTTTCATTGATGATTTCTCCAGACACACTTGGGTATCCTTCATTAAAATCGAGAGTGAAGTATTTAACATGTTCTTAGCCTTTAAAGCCCTTGTTGAGAAATAATCTGTACATCAAATTATTAAGCTAAGCTCTGATAATGGAGGAGAATATGTTAACAACAAAGTCATCAACTTTTGCACTGAGCATGGAATTCAATTGCAACATATTATTGCATATACTCCACAACAAAATGGTGTAGCTGAAAGGAAGAATCAAACCTTAAAGGAAATGGCTAATTGTATGCTTCAACCTAAAGGACTTAGTCTTAATTTTTGGGAAGAAGCAATTTTAACTATGAAAATTACATAGTAAATCATACTCCTCCTAATGTTTTAAAGAATATCACTCCAAAAGAAGCATGGAGCTCAATTAAACCTAAGAGTGAAAAATGTATTTTTTTATGGATATTATGAAGATGTCAAAGAAGATATGATTCTTGAACCTAAATCCAAAAATGTTATCATCAAGAGATGTAAATTTTGTTGAAAATATCTCAGCCTACGAGCCTAGTTCGGTAGACGTTCCACCTCTCTCTATCCCTTCTACTTTTGAAAATATTCCTTCTTTGGACGATGAAAGAGAGGATGAAAATCCTCCCCCACTTTCTCAGAATCCTCCTTCAGCTCCTCAACTTCCAAAATGGGTCCATGCTACTTGAGATGTAGTAGGTGCTCTTGCAGGTGATCCTACAAATCAATGTCGTACACGTTCTAAGTTTGATATAGCCTCTTCTTTACTGGCTCAAGCTTTAGCGAATTATGATCTTGACACCATTGCAGAAGCTTCAATCCATCCAGATTGGGATGCAACTATGACTAAAGAATATTGTTGATTATTGGAAAATGATACATGGGAGATTTTTCCGCTTCCAAAGGGACGAAAACTTGTTAGGTGCAAATGAGTTTACAGAACCAAGTTTGGACCAGATGGAAAAGTTGATAAACATAAAGCTCATCTTGTTGCTAAGGTTTTTTCACAAGTTGAAGGCATTAACTATATTGAAACCTTATCCCCTGTCTCCAAAATGAACTCTATCTACCTTGTTCTTTCCCTTGCTACCTCTTTCAAATGGGAAGTCCATCAGATGGATGTTAAATCCACCTTCTTGCATGGGGACTTGCACAAAAAAATCTATATGGAACAACCTTCTGACCTTATAAAAACAAACTCCAGCCTTGTATGTCAGCTTAATAAATCCCTTTATGGTCTCAAGCAAGCCCCTCGGGCTTAGTATGCCAAAATGGATAGCTTTCTTCTAGATAATGGCTTTTCTAAGTGTCATTCTTACAAATATTGTCCACACCAAGAAACTAGGTAAGTCTCTTATCATTCTTGTTCTCTATTTTGATGATCTTCTCCTTACTGGTAGTGATCCCAACCTTATAAACCATGTGAAGTCTAGAATTAAAAATAAGTTTGAAATGACAGGCTTAGGACACTAGCACTATTTCCTTGGTCTTCAATTCTTGCAATCCAAATAAAATATTTTCCTTTCCTAGTCCAAATATTCCTGTGATCTTCTACGCCACTTTCACATGGAATATTGTAAGCCAACCCCTTCACCTTTCAGTATGGAGCCAAACTTTCAGTCACTTGTACTTCCCCTAAAGTTTATGCTACCTTATATCGTCAGCTTATTGGAAAATTTTTGTATCTAACCCATACTCGTCCTGACCTTTCCTTTGTTGTTGGCTGGGTTTATGCAAAACCAACATGAAAGTCATTGGAAAGTAACTAAAAGAATACTTTGTTATGTTAGAGGTACAATTTAGTGTTGGATTCATTACAGTGCAGAAGCATATCCTATATTGGTTGGTTTTACTGATTCTAATTACGCTGGTGACCCTGATGATCCAAAGTCTACGTCAGGTTATGTCTTCACTCTTGGTTTTAGACCTATTACACGGACTTGCAAGAAACAAAGTGTCATTTTAGAGTATTGTGGCGTTGTTGAAGCTAGTAAGAAATCCTTATGGCTTTGTCACATCCTCTCAGAGTTTGGTTTTTAGCTACAATATCCGACTGCACTTTGGTGTGATAATCAAAGTTCCATTCAACTATGCAAAGATCCTATCCAACATCAATGCAACAAACACATTGAACTACACATGCACTTCATCAGGAAGCTCATTCATGACCATGTTCTTGAAGTTCAATATTGTTCAACCAATGATCAAGTTGCAGACGTCTTTAAAAAGGCTCTCACAGAGGTGAAGTTTACTAAACTTTGATTTATGGTTGGAGTTCAGAAAGTTGTCACTAAGGGGGGATAGGCTCTAATGCCTCCTTCCTTCTCCTATTGTGTCATCTTTGTACATCCTTCAATCCTATCCTAGGTTGTTCTTAAGGGGGGGTGTTAGGATATTCTGAAACATAGGAAATACTATAACTTTGTTGTTGGCTGGGTTTATGCAAAACCAACATGAAAGTCATTGGAAAGTAACTAAAAGAATACTTTGTTATGTTAGAGGTACAATTTAGTGTTGGATTCATTACAGTGCAGAAGCATATCCTATATTGGTTGGTTTTACTAATTCTAATTACGCTGGTGACCCTGATGATCCAAAGTCTACGTCAGGTTATGTCTTCACTCTTGGTTTTAGACCTATTACACGGACTTGCAAGAAACAAAGTGTCATTTTAGAGTATTGTGGTGTCATTGAAGCTAGTAAGAAATCCTTATGGCTTTGTCACATCCTCTCAGAGTTTGGTTTTTAGCTACAATATCCGACTGCACTTTGGTGTGATAATCAAAGTTCCATTCAACTATGCAAAGATCATATCCAACATCAATGCAACAAACACATTGAACTACACATGCACTTCATCAGGAAGCTCATTCATGACCATGTTCTTGAAGTTCAATATTGTTCAACCAATGATCAAGTTGCAGATGTCTTTAAAAAGGCTCTCACAGAGGTGAAGTTTACTAAACTTTGATTTATGGTTGGAGTTCAGAAATTTGTCACTAAGGGGGGATAGGCTCTAATGCCTCCTTCCTTCTCCTATTGTGTCATCTTTGTACATCCTTCAATCCCATCCTAGGTTGTTCTTAAGGGGGGATGTTAGGATATTCTGAAACATAGGAAATACTATAACTTGGTCTGGTGAATAGTTAGGTAAAGTGTGTTTCTTTAGTGTGTACATTTTGTAACTTGCAATCCGACGATCATGATATCTTCTAGATATGGACTGATCTGATGGTTCATTCTCTCCTCAGTATTAATGACACTTGATATGTGGCTTAACACCTGATTGGTCCATGATCTCTATTTAAAGAGCAAGGAGGGTCATTTGTTAGGTGACCATTCATGAGAGAAGCTTATGTAAATTTTCTTTCTTTTACATTAATAAATTGCTTGAAGTAGTCACATTGGTTGAGGTCGTGGACTGTTTCCCTCTTTAAGGGATTTAACCACATCAAGAATAAATTGTATGATAATTGATCTTTTAAATGAATTTTTTGTCCATATGAATTTGTGATAGTAATTATTTTATTTAGGTTTATCTTTTATGGGTATTGGAAGCTTTAGTTTGAAATATTTGATTAATATGAAGATATGGTATCAAAACCTAATAAGACCCTCCATGAAACTCTCTATTTAAACATTGAAGGTACCTCGTTTTCTTTTAAAAATATTTCTATTTCGGGTATGAATGAAGTAGCACTAAAGCCACTAAAAACCTAAGCCTTTTGGCAATGATTGAAATATTTAAATAGCTACAACACATGCTTATGTGATTTTTGATCTAGTTGTTATGTAGCAAGAATGAACTTGATTCCTGTGTTCTTTCTCGATGTTCTTATTTTTCATAACATCGGTTTTATGATCTGAGATACAAAGTCATATTGATATTGATGACTCTATGACCTTGATTATTGTTTTCTTTCTCAATATTTTTATTTTTCATAACATCGGTTTTATGATTTGAGATACAAAGTCATATTGATATTGATGATTGTATAACATAGCCCCTGAGGATTGATCGATTTTCAATGAGTTTTATAATACAATATTGATTGATCAACAAGAGTGATTGATCATATTTCTTGGATGTGTGTTTCACTGGTATATGCATGGAACAAGTATTGATGGTGTTTCAGGTGGATCAGTGTAGAAATCTTGTTGGAGGTTGGTTCATTATTTCATCACTAGTCATTTAAATCTAGGCTTTCATTTTGAGATTGGTATTGTTTCTTTCCCTTTGTAACATTTTCTTCTGGATTAAAAAATATGGTTTTTGAGTTAGGAGTTAGGGTGTTCTTTAGTTTAAAGAAGAAAAAAATAGTGTGATTTTCCTTAATATCATGCAATTGATTAATGCAAAAGCGGAAACATACTTTACTTTTAAAAGCATAGAGAGAATCAATAATTGGATTAGTGCAAGAATAACTTGAAGACTTGATAGATTTTTAAGCACTCTCTTGGTATTGCATGATTGAGGCATGTGTTCTTTATGAGTTTCTTGTTTATTTGACCAACTTGTAGACACATTTTGATTGATGACTTGAATGAAGTAGCTAGAGCCTAAGTTGATCAGTGTTTATTTCTATTAATAAAGTTGTTGGAGTATTAGTGCATTAATTGAGATAAGAGCTTTACATATTGTTCCTAGAAATTAAAGGATTGAGAATGTTCTTTTTGAGAAAGGAGTAACTTTTTCAAGGTTTCTCTCATCTCTTGGAATTTTCAATGCTGCATGTCGAACCTTACGATCCTTAGTTTGAAAAATGAATGTTGAGTCATTTATACATCCGATCTTAATACCCAACAAGAAACATAATCATTCGTCAGGGGATTGAGATACCTTTCCTTGCACATATTCCAAAACATCATTTTCAATTTTGTTACCCAAATTGTACAGGAACCATGACAACCACTCAAGGCAGGGGTTGTCACTTTGATCCATTCCCACTCCATTCTAGCTATCTCCAAACAAGAAGCTATGGTGGGTAATCCCTATGGAATGTGGTGAATAAAAATGAGTTGGGAACCAAACTCATTTGGGAGACACAGATGAGTTACCTAGATACTAGAATTTAGGAAGATTAATGGTTAGATTAGATTTAAAGTATGATACCAGTGCCTTATCAAGTCACAAATATTTCTTAATGTAAATTAATGACAAGTAACTTGATGGAAACCTGCTATTTGATATGATAGACTAAACTATATGGGATGCAAGTCCTAAGAGCTAGGTGTGATTCAAGACTGTTGGTAAATATTAGATTAAATGCCTATTCTAATTTGAACCCCTCCCTTAATTGTTTTGAGAAACAAACTTCAGAGTAGGTTGTGGGATGGCAGCCAACGAGAAGTAAACAAAGACCTAATTAACGATACCTCCTCTTGTGTTCGAACCACCTAATTCCTCTAGTTCTACAAATATTGTAGCTCTGATGACTGCAAGGTCATTGTGTTAACCACTAACAAGGGTTGAATCCCTGAAGCTAATTGGAAAAGGGTTTCCCTATTATTCTGTCAGCCTAGCTTATGCTAGGAGGTAAGTTTTAGTGAAAGCTAAATCCTAAATGAGTGAGATTACTTGAGTTAAGATTGTTTAAGTGTTTAAGTACTTAAGCTATTATTGTTCTTTATGATAATATTAATTAACAATAATTTGAAAGATAATCTTAAAACAAAACAAGTCCTTACGGATACAAGTTCCAATGAACCAATCCACAAGATACTTAGCATAAATTATCCAATTTTTCAATTAGACAATGATTATAGGATGCCAATAAAAATTATTCAAGATGTTCTTATCACAATACCAATTAGATTTCAAGTTGTAAAATTCAAAAATCCTTGTAACTTAGAGCAAGACAAGTGTTAGATCTCAAATATCAAAATTAACAGTAATATTTCAAAAAAGTCCAACACTTATTTAGACGTATGACAGCAACAAGAAAATCACTTTAAGCCATCAAATTTACCAAATATATGAAACAAAATTTTTCTAAATGATTAGAAAATGCAAATTTGTGGATTTATCCCACTTTAAAATGGAGTATTTCAGAAAATATCAGATTTAAAAAAATATTTACAACAGTGAGGAAGTCAGAAAACGTGAGCTATTAATGTTTGAACAAATGCCAAAAAATGCCTAGAACTACATTGCCAAAACTGAAATTTTGAAATTTTGAGCCTTTTAGGTGAATTATTCAAGAAAAAAATCAGATTTGATATATTCAGTTATGCAGCAAAATTCCAGCAAGCAAAAAAATAGATCTATGCTAGATAACCAATGCCCAGATGGCGAAAATTTTGGAAAATTCAAATTTTGCAATTTTGAGTTATTGTAATGTTCCTAACTAGGAAAAAATGATATACAAAGAAATGAACACATTCAATGCCAAATATTGGGAAAAAATTAGCATTCATCCATGAAAAACACCATAGACAACAACCATTTGAGCCATATTATTACATTTTCTTGGAGCAAGTACAATGGTGATGGAAAGTTCACCTAGGATTGCCCTAATTGGAAAGCATGACAGAACCTAGGTGAGAAAATATCAACCCTAAATGTTGTTCCAAGGATGTTCTATGCTGCCAGAAATTGCACTGCCTACTGGAAAGGAATTGTTGGAAACTCCTCTTTCAATGCTTAGAAAATGTTGTAATTTTAACCTCCGACTCCTCAACCAAAGCCCACCAAAACCGAGAAATGGTTTGGCCTAAGTCCACACCTCAAAATTTGGCCTCCAAGCACCATGTACTCCTCAAAATTTTGGGAAGTACAACATGCTTGTAACGTGCTACAAAGGCCCTCCAAATCACCCTAAAATGCTAAGGTTTTTCCCTCTAAGAATTTCCCTACTTCTACTAGAAAATTCTAGCTCTATAGCTTCTTCCTCCAATTCCTACGTGTGCCCAGTGATGGTCGTTTATGTAGGCCCAAGTGACTACAAATCGAACTACTGCAATGCAAAAATCTCATGCTCCAAATCTCTCCCAAAAATATGATCCTCCATTATAGCTCCAATCCCTAAACTCTCTAGGTAATTGCTACCTGGATGAACCCCTAAACAACACTTGCGTGTTCCCCTCCTGCATCCTCCAGAAAGACGCACTAGCTAAGGCAAGGTTGAGTGATGTGACTATAGAACTCCAGCAACTCTCCTCCAAGGTAGTATGAATTTTCTTCCTAGGCTGGCACTCAAATTTCCCCAAAGAATGGTTGTCTCTTGCTTGGAAAATTCGATGCTAAAAAATCGGTAACTTAGCTAAGCAACTCAAGCAACACAAATGAGTTCAATAGACAAAATGATGACTTGAGTTGGGTAGTTCCTCCTCCTTATAACTTTTTGGGCCTTCCTTCCCCATTTGGGCCCCTCTCCCTAGCCATTCAACTTCCCCTCCAAGGAAGTTTGAATTTCCCAAGTGCCCAAATGCATTTTTCCTCACACGAGTGGCCCCCACTTTCCACTAGTGATATAATTCAGCCTCTTTTATCCTAAGTTCCTAAGTAAAAAATGTATAGGTTCCACATTCATAAAAAATTATTCAAGATTGTGTGAGACTAAAACCTGTTACAAATGTTTATGGGAAGGGACATTACAATCCCCCCCCCCCCCCCCCCCCCCAAATGTTGCTTTCCCTCAAGAAATTTCAGTGTTCGATGCTCCAAAATGTTTTCACCATCCCATGTGGCATCCTCTTCTAGCAAATTCTTCCATTGCACCAAAAACCCCCTGATGGTTATGCTCCTTAGATTCCACTCCCAAGTCTCCATGATGGCCTCTAGTTACAAAACTAGATGCCCCTCATCATCCAGTGGGGGTAACTCTACAACTGCTGTCATTTATTGTCCCAACACCTTCTTGAGGCATGAGACATGGAATATGTTGTGAATCCTACTCCCCTAGGCAAGCTCTAGCTCTTAGGCCACCTCTCCAACTCACCTGACTACCCTGTACAACCCATAGAAAAACAAATGTAGATTCTCGACCCATTTTTCTTTCAAGGTAGACTATCTATATGGTTGTAGCCAAAGATATACCAAGTCCCCCTCCTCAACATTTCTCTCAGTTAGGTGCCCGTCATCGTACATATTATGTTGATTTTTTTCTATCACTATTTTTTCCTTGAGAGCCTTAAGAATGTCTTGGCTCTCCAGGATCTAATATTTGGCCTTTGGGGCTCAACTGTCTCCAAATGAAATGTTAGAAAAAGACAATGTATCATAACCATACAAGGCACGGAAAGGGGTCATACCAATAGAAATGTGATGGGTGGTCTTGTAGCAATATTCACCCAAGTGCAACCATCGAATCTAGGCCCTTTGCTTCCCAGTCATGTAGATCCTAAGATACCCCTCCAACGATAGATTAACCCACTCAATCTGGCCAGATGTTTTTGCGTGATAGCTCATGCTCAGGGTGAGCTCAGTACCCACCAACCTGACAAGATCCTGCCATAAATCTCCCTAAACCTACTATCTTGGTCACTCACTATGTTCTTCGAAAGCCCATCCAAATGGAATACCTCTTTGAAAAATATATCTACAACCTGTGAGGTTCACTATCGGGTCAGGATGGCTAAGAAATGGGCATACTTGGTCAATCGATCAACTACCACATCGATTCAATCCTTGCCAATGGAAGACCTCTCCAAAGCACAAATCTACAACCTATGAGGCTAAATATTCAGTCGGGATGGCAAAGAAATAGCCTTACTTGGTCAACCGATCAACTACCACATAGACGCAATCCTTTTAAGCCCTACACTGTGGGGATAGCAGTGATGAAGTCCATGGAGATACACTCCCACTTCCCCTCAGGAATGGGAAGCGACTACAATAGTATGGTTGGGTGGATCAACTACCCTTTATTCCTTTGGCATGCATCACACTCGTATATGTGCCTCAACATGTCCCCCTTAAGGCCCTTCCATGTGAAACGCTCCTTGACTACCATATATGTTTTTTTGAACCCCTGATGCCCTAACAATGGTGATTCATGTGCTGCCTAGAGTACTTTCTCCATCAACTATGAGTTGGGTACCAAAAATATGCACCCCTTATATTTATGACCTCATCCATCACCCGTAGAGCTCGCATGTGTGTTTCCCCTCCAGGATCTTGCATGCCCGCCTGTCTTTGGAATAATTTACCAACAACTAGGCTTTCCAATCATGGAAAATGCTCATGAATGAGAGGTCCGTAGGTCTCCTAGACATGGCATCAACCACTACATTTTGCTTCCCCCAGACATACTCTATGTTGAAATCATAGGCTTGCACCTTTCTGACCCATGTTTGTTGTCTATCGTTGAGGCCTTGTTGCCCCATGAAGTGGTGAAGAATGTTGTGATCAATATTCACACTGAATTTGTTACCCACCAAATACTACCGAAATTTTTCCAAGTCATGCATAATGGCCAAACATCTCTTTTCCATATATATAATATGACTTCTCATGGGGTAGGAGTTTCCATCTCTCGAAAGTGATGGGGTGACCATATTAGGACAATATTGCCCCAATCCTCTCTCCTGATGCATCACACTCCATGATGAAGGGTTGGGAGACGTCCGAAAGTTCCAACACTAGAAAACTACTCATCACCTTTTTGAGGCAATAAAAAGATTACTGTGCTCCATCTATCCATGTGAAATCCCCCTTCTTGGTCAAATCTATGAGGGGAGCTACTAACTACGAAAACCCCCTAAAAAAATTCCAATAATAAGTGCAGATGCCCAGGAATCCCGTCAGTGTTTTCACATCTTTGGGTATTGGTCAGTCTCGAATAGATCGTATTTCCTTGTCGTGCACCTTCACTTGATCTACACCAATAACGTGCCCCAAGTATATCATTTTGGTTAGGTGAAACACACATTTGGATAGTTTGGCATAAAATTGTTGTTCCTTCAAAATACACAGTACCTCCTCCAAATGTTGGAGGTGCTCCTCTCAAGTCCTGTTGCATATCAATATTTCATTGAAGAACACCAATATAAACCTCCTCAACTACCTCCGAAATATATGGTGCATACATGACTGGAAGGTTCCCAGTGCATTGGTCAAGCCAAAGGGCATCACCAAAAACTCAAAGTGTCCATAATGACATCGAAAGGTCATCTTGGGGATGTCTTGATCCCTCACCTTTATCTGATGGTACACCAATTAAAGATCTATCTTAGAGAATTAATTGGCTCCTCTAAGCTCATCCATCAACTCATCAATGTGGGGTATGGGGTATCGATTCTTCAATGTCTTCCTGTTGAGCACCTGGCAATCAATACACATGTGCAAGGTTCCATCCTTCTCCTTCACCAGCATCACTGAAGAAGCAAAGGGACTGGAACTCGCCCTGATGTGGCACAACGCCAACAACTATTTGATGGTCCACTCAATCTCATACTTATAGGCCTTGGGGTGCCTATAATGGGTGGTAATCACAACCTGTACACCTGTCTCTAACTTGAAGGTGTCCCCGAATCCCTTGTCTAGTGGATGCCTTGGTGGAATTTCCCCAAATACCACTAAGTATCTATCTAGTAGTGCCTATACATCTGGGGGTGGTGATTGGGCATGTCCCCAGCCTCTAATATCCTTAGCTCTACTACCCACACTATGTCTCCATTCTACAAATCTGCCTCCATCCTATGCACTGTGACTACCTATGGTGGGTATGAATGCATGCCTCTAAGGAACACCAACTTTCCATCCAGCTAGTGAAATCCATCTCTAGCTTCTTCCAATCGGTGATAACTCGTCCAAGGGAATATATCCATTGTACACCCATCACTACATTGGTCTCTAACATGTCCACCAAAAAATAATGGTCTATCATTGAGTACTTTCCCATGGTCATACTCAAGGCAAGAACATATTGAGTGCAGTGCATAGTCCACTCGCTCGGCACCATAAATGAAAAGCCCTCACACTCTCTTGTGGTGGTCCCCCTCCTCTGAACTAACTAGGCATCAATGAAATTATGGGTGTCACCACTGTCAACAAAGGCTGAGACCCACTGCCCCTGTACTATGCCTCAAATCCTAAATGTTAGAAATTTGGGAACCCCGCATAAAGAAGAAAGGACTCCCCTAGATGGTGCAAAGATTCTCCCCCATGTGGAGGTGGTGGTGGTGGCCCCTTCTCTTCCAAACTCTAAAAATATCCCACCTCCACTTCATCCTCTTCAATATCTGAGAAGACCTTTATAGAGTGCGCTTTTCTAGCTGTGCACTGATGCCTTGGTTCCCAGTGACAAGTAAAATATAGCTTCCTCTTCCTGAGGTCCCTCCTGGTATCATCATCTAGTTTCCCACATCCCTATACTTCTCTCTATGGTGGTGGCCTAGTATCACTTCCCTTATGAGGGTAAGGAGTGTATGTAGGGAAAGGTTTTCATGTATGGGGAATGGGCCCCTACAAATCTCTAACACATGTCATAGCTTCTTGTAGCATAGAGGGCCTACATGACTTTACCAGTCCATGCAATGGATAGAGCAACCCCTCTATAAAGGTGTACACCCTCCTAGCATCTGATAAGTCTCAAACCATCACTAAGACTCTCAGAAACTCTTATATGTACTACTCTTGGTTACCCATTTGTCTAATTTGGATTAGCTACCTGAAGTGAAACTCTAGATCCCTCTGATGAAATCGCTCTACCACCCTCTTGGTGAAATCCTCATAGGAAGTCACATTGGCATGCCCCAAGGTGGCCAAGCCATGAAACCACCAATCATGGGTTTCCCCATCCAAGTGCAAGGTGGCCATCTTGATGGCTTCCATCTCTGTCATTCAATTGAGCTAGAAATAAGTGTCCATCTTCTATACCTAGGCTAGAGAAATTCACTTGGTAGTGCCATCATATGTGGGGAAGTAAAACCTCCCAAACTAGGCCCGTAGGCCAATATATTTTTAGCAAACTTTACATCTCTTCTAATGATAACATTTTTGGATTTAGGTGGAAGAAGTCTATATCCTTTGACATCTTCGGAATATCCAACAAAAATAAAATTTTAACTCTTAGGTTCTAAGGCTTTATGTTTCTCATCGAGAATGTTGAAAATAGCAATAAGAAATGATAAAAATATAATCCAAATAGTCTAAATTTAATATTTCCTAGAATTAAAATTCGAATTTAGTCTCACCTGCTTGAAAATAATTAATTCATTCATTATGGAGAAATTAGTTGGAGAAATTCAAGTTAGAAGTCTTTATGTAGTCATGCAACAGTTATCCCTTAAATTAAGGAGATTATCCCCTAATTAAGGAGATAAGATTGAGTTATATTTGAGTTGTAATTAGTTAGCTTAGTTTACTGAGTTAAGTCCAATTAAATTAGTTCCAAACTATTTGAGGAACTAATTGTGAGTTATCAATTAGTTGATGCATGCATGCACTCAACTAGTGTACTCCAGATAACTGAAGATTCCCTCATCAGAAACTCATTCATGTCTATTAAAAGAAAGACCCAGTTGAGCTAAATGTCAAGGACTAGTTACTATTAATTGCATGTGTTTTCCTATAAAGGAAACTCATCCATGAAGTCAAGGTAAGGTTCCTTGAGGATTGCACAGTTTTACAGGGTGTGGAATCAGTGTGAGTGATCAATCTTCCACTTGGTAACAGGAGGATCACCCAAGAGAAACTATGCAAGGAAATAGGAGGCTTGGAGGGAAAGGAGAAGGCTTTTGAGAAGATTTGTTTTCTTGTGAGCATCCAGGAGGATTGTACTGAGAGCTGGCTAGCTATGAGAGTTAAGGCTTTATGTCATTTTGAGATAGTTCCACCTTGTATGATAATACAGAAAGTGGGGTTTTTAGATGAGACTTTCCCCTGAGTATTTTCTATGTTTCATGTGCATTGATTCTTCTTCTTATGGTTATATGTGTTAAACTCTGATTCATCTCGATCTTCAAGCTTCCACAAGTTTGATAGTAGAAGTATATTAAATTATTTTTCTTTGGTATATTACATTATCGAGTTAATATATAGTCAGATTTTGTACATAGATCTCATAGGTAGATTTGTAGAGAATTTGCAGGAATTTCTATAGGGAATATGGGCCCATGCTTCACTTCCAAAAACATGCAAGTGACTTACATCTGGTTTAATTGAGCTCCATGCTTTTTCTAGAGTGATATTGTTTAAAACCTTAGTAGGAGTGTGATTTACTATGTAATTTTCACAGTTAATTTCTTCTACCCAAAAATTAAGACTAATTATATTGAAGCATACAATTATCCATCTCCTTTAAGGTGTGATTCTTCCTTTCAACTACACCATTTTGTTGTGGAGTATACAAAACAATATGTTGCAATTGAATTCCATGCTTAGTGAAAAATTTGATGATTTTGTTGTTAACATATTCTCTGCCATTATCAGATCTTAGTTTAAGAATTTGATATCTAGATTGTTTCTCAACAAAGGCCTTAAAGGCAAAGACCATGTTAAAGAATTCAATATTGATTTTTAATAAGTATTCCCAAGTGTGTATGGAGGAATCATCGATGAAAGTTAAGAAATACTTGTAGCCAGAAAATGAAACAACTGGAAGTGGACCACATAAATCACTGTGCACAAGCTATAAAGTGGTTGAGGCGTGCCAAGAGGCAATTTTTTCAAAACTATCTCGATGATGTTTTCTGAGTACACATCGAGAACAAATGCCATCTCTGCAAGATACCATAGGAAGACTTGTCACCATATTTTCCTTACATATATTTTGAAGGGAGCGATAGTTTAAGTGACCAAATCGCTCATGCCAAAGTTTGCTCACTTCATCATTATGAGCAACAAATACTTAGGGAATGGTTGATGACCCAAATTTGTTAAACTTAGGCAACCTTGTAGAATCATCAACAATGTTAGTAGCTAAAATCTGTCTAGGATCTCTTAGGTCCTTAATTACAACATCGCGAGGTGAAAATTCAATAATTTTACCTTCACTTGAATGAGTTATCCGATATGCAGATAGAAGGTTGCATGATAAGATAGGAACAAGTAATACATCATCAAATTGACCATTGTCTAGATGAATAGTTCCAGTCGCTACAACACTAAGAGATCTATCATCATTGCTGCTTTCAAAGCTTCCATATTTTTAAAGCATTTGGATTCTAAGTGGCAACACGATTACAAAAGTTGCCATGTATATCAATCTTCTTCCCTTTGTTTTTATTTTCCTTATCATTTTGTTGAATTGATTTTTCATTTTGAGACTGAAATTGCTTAAGACCCTTGTTTGCTTTAGGACCATTCTTTTTGGGGTGTTGCTTCTTAGGATTTTTTGAATTTGGTTGTTGTTGATCTGCTAAGGATTTCTTAGAAGAGTTTCCAATATTAAGAAGACCAAGATGTAAGAGTTTTTCTTGTTCTCTTATTAAAGAATCACAAAAGTCATCAAAAGAGGGGTACTTGTAGTCTTGTGCTTGATAAATAAAAGATTCTCTTGTAGAATGCAAGATGGAAACAAACACAGAGTAGGCTGGTCCCAACTTAGTAAGAATGGAATAGATAAAGCTAACATCTTCTTTCTTAACGTTAACACCTTCCAAGAGAAGTCTAAAGGTCTTGAACTTGGACAAAAAATATTCAATGGAAGAACAATTATTGGGGTCCAACATAACAAATTCATTTTTGAGTTGATGGGCTCTAATTTCGATTTTAATTCCAAAAACTTTATTGAGTTGTTTCATTGCTTCATCAAGGGTATCAAGTTCTACGACATACAATCTAAGATCTGGATAAATAGACATCCCTATCAATGCACATGCTTGATCTTTCCTATTTTCCCATTTTTTTTGCTTACCTTCATCTTTACGATTAGAATCATGGCTTGAGGCTATTCTATAAAGGCCTTTACTTCTAAGTAAATCCTCCATGTAGGACACCCATTGGAAGTAGTTGGTATTGTCAAGAATAATTTGGCATGGAATTTCTACTTTAACAGAAATTGAAGTTGTAGATGTTGAAACTGAGTGTTCCAATGGAAAGATATCAAAAAATTAAGCCGATTAAAAAACGTCTCTAAAAACAAATTGTGGATGAAAAAATTATGGTTTTTTTTAAGAAAATTTCTTGAAGATGCCAACAAATTACATGAATGTGTGGAAGTGAATGATAATTTTATATTTTAAGCCCCCCCCGCCTCCTCCCCCCGCCCCCCCCCCCCTCCTTCCAAACTTAATCTAATTAGCTTTGTTAGATTTGGTCTTGTCAGTCCTCCGTCAGAGATCAAAACTCTTTCTGCATTTCATTTTTAGGTGTCTCGCTCATTGTCTAAGCTGCATTTTGTTAGGGGCATGCCATAATATGGATGGGAGGATATTGTCAGTCATTACCCCTTACCCCTCACCCCTTACCCCTCATGTCTGGCACTTGCTGGCTTAGGTCTTTTCATCAAGGTTTATTAAAGTCCATGACATTCAATGTTTGATCTTTTAATGGACAAGAGTCATTTTCAGTCATTAGGTCTAGGGATTAGTCAAGTTGGTCTTCAAACATGTCCAATAAAGCCATGCAGGCCAGAGGGAGGCCCTTACAAAGTTGTGATTTAAAGATTTTCATCGTCATGTTGACAGATTACGACTGTTCCTCAAAACTTTGTTTTGAAGAAAAGTCAAACAGTGTGTCATTTGTGATAATTTTCAAAAAAAACATTTCCGGTTGATCTCTTCAGGCATATTCATGGTTTCCTGGTCAAATTCCATGCCATGCAACCCCTGCAAAAAGTGCAAAAAATTTCATCATTTTAGCTAAAAATTCAAAGGGAAAAGTGAAATACAGAGTTGAACTAAATCTGGAAAAAGTGAGGACCATACAGGAGCAGCAAACAGAGATCCCAGTCTTTTCTCTCAATTTGGAGAGGGCTAAGTGGATTATCAGGTACTTGGAGCAGAGGAATAAACAGCTCGAAGACCAGCAGGAGATCATGGAGCTACAAAACATCCACGAGAATCGCCAATCTACCCAACATAGGAGGATTGAGCTCACTCCATTAGAGCAAGAGATTAACAATGACCGAGAGTCTTGGCTCGAGCGGATTAACATCCACCTTGAGAGACTGCTAGAGAAGGCCAACAAGGACAAAATCATATTGAGACGGATGGTTTGTCACTACAGGACACGAAACATGAGTTCAAAGGCTCGGATAAGGAATTTGAAGGCGAAATTGAGGAGAGCGAAAAAAAGATAAAAGAGGAAAAAAGAGCAAGATCAGCTTTGTTTGGCCTAGCATAACACTTCATAGAGAATCTCCAGCCCAAATTTCAAAAATTTTGGGGCAATTTTTGTCATTTGACAAATTTTTGTGCACAAAACAGGGTTTTACTCCCTGTGCGTCGTGCCACTGGCGCGACGCTTATGATAGGGAGCTCCAAATAACGAAAGGTTTGCATTTTTGGATTCAGCATGAAAAATCATGACTTCTGGTGCATGTCCAAGAAGTTTGGGCAAGTTTTGAGTCCCCAGGAGGTCAAAAACACTCAAAAAATGACCTCTCTGCCCCTATTTTCACCAATGTTACCGGTCAAACCGGCCGGTTAGCAAGGCTGCCGGTTCAAACCGGCCAAAAAAACCAGTTTGATAGGGAATCTCGCCATTTTTTAGCCCTAACCGGTGAAAACTGGCCGGTTTAGGATGGAACCGGCCGGTTTGTATCAAGCCGGCCGGTTCCATCCTAAACCGGCCGATTTTAGGCACGCCCACCGAAACATGCAAAAAGGCAAATTTTGATTATGGTTTAGGGGTTTTGGGGGGAGATAAAGGTGTTTTCCCTCCAAAAACACCCTCTCCAAGCTATAAGAGACCCCTCTCACTCTCATTTGTCTCACACAACTGATTTGGAGTGTTTGTGAGTGTTTGTGAGCTTGGAGAGTGTTGAGTTTTTGCTGAAGTAGTCATCTTGGAGTTGGAATTGGAGCTATTTTAGAGATAGTGTGTAGCTGTCAGTGGAGTTTCCATCTTCAAGAGAAGGCTAAGGAAGCTAGTTTGCATTTCCAGGTAGTCATCATGCCTCCAAAAGCCGGAGATACTGCACGGGCTCATTGTGATATGATTGATGGCAAAATGATCTACAAATATTTCCAAAAATCCATTCAAGGAGGAGGTATTAATAGGTTCAAGCAACACTTGGCTGGGATAGGAGACCATGTAAAGCCATGCGAAGTACCAAATGAAATAATAGGGCATATTAGGGCAGAATACCTTCAGAAGTTTGTGACTCAAGTCACTGAACCAATAGAGAAGTTTTTGACTACAAAGTTTGGGAGTTGAGACTCAACCAACTGAATTTGATCATGAAGACTCATGAGAAGTTTCAAGTGATAATGTTGATGACTATTATAGTATTATCATATATGTAGACTGGAGTCTTGTAGTAGGCCACTGGCCCCATAGTTTGTAGGCTTTGTTTTTGCACTCTAGAGGCCATTTAGAGACTCAATGCTTATGTATTTTGTCGATGATATGTATTGCACTCGGTGCCATTTTGATATATTCACCTTTACATGGTATATAAATGAGCAATCTTTGCATATTTTATGTCTATTGGCTTGGAATCATGGTTTTAAATCTTAAAAATAGTTTTTTTCATTAAAAAATAATTATTTAATGTATTTTTCTAAAACTGGTTCGTTTAGACCAAACCAATCCCGGTTAGACCAGTTCCGGTCGTTAAACCAGTTCATTAGGTGGACCGGTCCGGTCATCGGTTCCGATTTTAAAAACATTGATTTTGACACACAAGAAGCAGTCTTGGGAGATTGAAGTTTTGGAGGGGAAAATGAGCACCAAATTCAGAAATTCCACTTGGGTTGGAAAGTTGACAAGCAGGGCTTTCTAACAAGTACACCTGCGCACAATTTGGACTTCAGCAAGTACCTCAAAATCGCCTCTGAAGTGGCACGACGCACACCCAAAGGCCAAAATCAATTCCGCTCCGCGACATTTCGATTTGCGATTTTCTCCAAGTGGGCACGCTCATTTACACTACATTTTTCTCGGCACCTAAGGCAAAGTTTAAAAAGTATTTTCACTAATGGTTGGCTTTCCATTTCCAATTTGTAATGATTTAAAAAACTCCCCAGCTTTGGGTCGTTCCATTTCCCAATGGAAAAGTCTATTTATTGTATGTAAAACCATTTGCAAAGGGTGGGTTGTAATTTCTGGGAGATTGTGGGAGAGAAAATCAGTTACTCATTGTATATTTTGACAGAGAATTAATGAAAGGCAGCGGCTCTGGTTCATGAGATTCATGTGGTGTGAGTGTAGAAAATGTGTTCTCTTTTTGTTTCATATGTAGTTCATTATGTTTCACAGTTCATTCATATTCATTTATGGTGAAATTTTCTAAGTAAGATAAGGTAGAATTCATGTTTATTTCTCTACCTTTGGGAAAGTTTCCAGTTTGTAATGATTTGATAAACTCTCTAGCTTTGGGTCGTTCCATTTCCTAATGGAAAAGTCTATTTATTGTATGTAAAACCATTTGCAAAGGGTGGGTTGTAATTTCTGGGAGACTGTGGGAGAGAAACTCAGTTACTCATTATATATTTTGACAAAGAATTAATGAAAGGCAGTGGCTCTGGTTCATGAGATTCATGTGATGTGAGTGTAGCAAATGTGTTCTCTTTTTGTTTCATATGTAATTCATTATGTTTTACAATTCATTCATATTCATTTCGAGTGAAATTTTCTGAGTAAGATAAGGTAGAATTCATGTTTATTGCTCTGCCTTTGGGAAAGTTTCACGTTCTGTGTTCTTTTGTTGAAAAGGATTCATCTGTTTATGCCCTTTTCACCCTCCTAAACAATCTTTCCATTTCGCATTATTTCAAATTTAATTGCTAGACTTTCCGCCTATCTTGCCTCACGAAGTAATCTGTGCCTTTGTGTTAAATTCTCTGCTCATATTGTTTGTTGGTCCCACACATCCCAGAAACTCAATCATTTATCAAAAATTGCCTCTTGTATCCATATTTATTTATAATGAGGTTTTTTTTAGTCATTGAAGCTTTGAAGTGTGTACTTACTTGAGAAAAACCTTTTTCCCTACAAAACAAAAAACCACACAACCCAAAACAAACATGCAAAAAAAAAAAACAAACCTTACAGCTTGAAGTTAGATTTCTCCAAAAACTAAATATTTTTCGAGATCACACTAAGGCACACAGGAAAAGAGCATACGCATGAGAAAAATCCTTCCTTTTTTTTTTTAAATTTTCCCATATTGCATAGAGTCACAAGACGAAGAGCATACGCAAAAATGAAAGGTATGGATTTGGTGATAAAAAAGAGAGAGATAAATAACTAAAATTGCAAATAAACATTGTATACCTTCAGATCTTAAAAATGAAAGGGTTACTGGAAGCCTTTTCACATGAAACGAAAGGGGTTCCTCACTTGAACAGATGCTTCTTACACAATAGAGAAGTCCTCTTGGTCCAAAGGCAGTAAAAAATAGTAGATATAGGAAACAACAATCGAATGCAATTGCACCAACTTCAAATTTGGATCACCAATAGATGTAGCCCTCAAATAGATTTGATACCATGTAGGAATTTACAGGGTAAGTTCCTCAGATAGAACACCAAAGGACACCACTCACAAATAGATCACAGATCAATACACTAGTATTCTTGATGTGGTTAAAACCCTCAAAGAGGGGAACAGTCCACGGCCTAAGTCAACATGACCACTTCAGGAAACTTATTAATGTAAAAGAAAGAAAATTTACATAAGATTCTCTCATGAACAGTCACCTTAAAAATGAATCCATGCTCTTTAACTAGTGATCATGGACCAATCAGGTGTTAAGCCATGGATCAAGTGTCGGTAATACCAAGGAGAGAATGAACCGTCGAATCACTTCATGTCTAGAACATATCGTGACCATTAGATCATAAGCTACAAAAGTACATAGTAAAGAAACACACTTTACCTAACTCTACACTGGCCAAGTTATACTTAACTATTTCCTATTTGTCTGAATATCCTAACAATTTTCTTCAACTAGTAAGGACAAATTGGACTACATGCAAGAAAAAACATCTAATAAAATGAAGAATTGGAACCTAGAAGTGGTGAGAACCCTTTGTGTTGAAGAAATGCAGTGAGATGTCTCTGAGCGCAATGCCTCCCCTACAGACTTAGCGCAACACACTTCAATTGATGTCTAGGAATTTTTCGATGGAACCAAGAATGTATCCACGGTATTTTAGTTGCTAAACAAGTTTTTTTTAAACTCCCTAGGTGACCAAACCCGACTTTCAAATATAATCATTGTGATTTGGAGCCTTAATCATGAAATCACATCAACTGAAAGAAGCGTAGTGCATGCCTCATAACTGTTGCATTTTTGGTGATGTCATGGTGCAATATTATTTGACAACCTAACTTCTTATCCTGACCCCACTAATTTGTGCCAATGATGAGAAGATAAGACTCACTATGACCATACTCATGGTTTTGTATGAGACATTGACCCTAGACTTACTTGACTCAATATTTAGGGAATCCATGACTATTTTTACATAATATTTAACACAGTCTAACATTATTATATCAATAATGAAATATTTCATTCTTTACTAAGACCAATAGCTTGAGGGGTCTGCACACTCAACTGCGGACTACTAGGCCTCTGTGCACTCAGCTGCAAAGCCTTCTCCTACTCTACGATCCAAAAATAGACTTTGCACTCCATATCTTCCACTATGTCTCTACTCCATGATTGGATTATATTTTTTCACTACTTAGAGCCTTTCTCTATTTATACAATCCCATGGTTAGCGGACCATGGGTAGGTATCTACAGCCGACATTACAATAAAAAAATTAAGGTCGGACAACCCTATGAATCTTTTACAAGCTATGCTCTTTGCGCCCACAAAATGCGGAGTCTTTACATTGGAGTTACAATTTTTGACCAAAATCTGGGCTCTAAGCCCCGAAATTTCCCTTGGGGGATCCCATGCCCAATAGGCCCCCAAAACAAGCCTCGTGACTTGCCCTCAAGTCACTCATTCAATGCAGATATATTTGCGCGAAGACCTCCCAATTCTGCCTGGATCGCTGCAAGATCGACAACGCAATGAGAGGCTGCCTGTTGTACTTCCTCGACGCACTATTCAGAGACGGTTGTGGCTGAACTCCTGCACTAAAATTTTTCTTGTGTTTCTTGTAGCTGTGTGAGATTTTCTTCAATGGAGGCCGTAATGATATACCCCTCATCAATCCACAGCTGTAAGCGTGCCTTCAAAACTGCTTCCTTATGTCGAGCAGCATCAACTTGTTCCTTGAGTGCTTTCGCCTGTTGCATCCTTGCGAGACTCTATGTAAGGGAAATCGTCTGAGCAGTGCCTTTTACTTCATTGTACTTCTATTTTAGATCGTGTGCCTCTGTCTCTAGGCATTATATGTTCAGGTCCTCCTGCAGGGTGGTGAGAACCTCGAACAACTTTTTAACAGCTTTATGCAGTCTGTCACTGCACTGTTGACCTTTGCTATTGCAGTTGTAATCACGGTGGTGCATTCTTCCTTAACCTCCTGCAGAGTTGAAGGTTGTGCCTTCAATTGCAGTTCAGTTATCTAAAGGTTCAGTTTGAGCTGAACCCTAGCCATTTCTTCCTTTGTCTTGTGCACTTGTGCTACTAGTTTCCAAATGCACACCTCCACTAATTCTTCTGCTTGGATGGCAAACTCCGAGACCATCTGGGAGGCTTCCTCCACAACTTGAACTAGCTCTCTATTCTGTGCCACTACCTCATCACACTGCAGGCTAAACTGTTCAATGTTGATGCATTACTTGCTCATTACCTAGAGCGCGCGACCCTCCCTGGCTTGTAGTTTTGTAATAACTCTGTCCTACAAAACATAGAGCGTCTCCCGAGGGAGCGCAGTCATATTTATCCCAATTCCCTTCAACCCACTCACCATAGGCATGTCAGCCTCATTTTCTGTAACTAGTGCTCCCTCTGGCAGCACCATTGTGTTAGTGATCCGGGCGCACAACATTTCCTCAGCCGCAGACATGCTTAGTGCAAGGTTAGTTGAGACAGTGCCAGCCCATGGAGTGCAGACTTGCAACTCCTATTTTTGTACTCGGAGGGCCCTCAGCACCATCTAGTATTCCTCCGCGAATGGCTGGAGGGCTGTTATATAGCAAAATGGCCCCCTCATCAGCTCAGAGGGGAAAGACATGATAGTTGAAGCAAATACCAAGATCACAAGCCTTGTTTCCACACTAATGTTGGATAAACTCAAAGGGATGGGAAACCTACTCATTAAAATCTACTTTATTTTGGTTTCAAATAGTTGTTAGAAAGCATTGGAAATATTTTTGTTGGTTATGTGCGTGTTATAATGACTACGATGCATGGAAAAAATATGAATATATGAAAGACTCTCACTTGTAGAATACAACTCATTTCGTCGAATTGAATATTTTCAAGCATTGTATTTTGCATGATTTTGAGTCAGAGTCCCACCAAATATCATACGTCAACACCCCTACCGAAGACATCAAAAAAGTACACATAAAATTTAACTAAAATCAATTAGTAACTTTTATAGAGCAAACAAACATTAGTTCAGGCTAGGATCTTGGGATAGGCAATGTGAGTAAACTACCCAAGATCAAAAACCAAAACTAGTGTCATTAAAAGAGAGAAAATTCCTTATGCACTCACACTACCAATACCACTACAGTAAAAGTAGAGCTAAATACGAGACAAGATCGAATTGTAAGTGAAGGTAGCCCACCTTCACTTACAAATCCTTTGGGTATTCTATGTATTTGGGATCCCTTCGGGGATTTCGGAGCTGAGTCGGGGACTCATGTATCCTGCCCACACAACATACTTTCTGCGATATGTCTCGCCGGATAGTGTCTGTGATCTGAGGTATCCTTAGTGGCCATAATTTTATGGAATTACACAAGGTGACTGGTGCGGGCTGCCCTGGTACCTAACACAGATGGACCTACTCTGTCTTTAGTTTTTGGGAGGGTGCTCGTCTTCACGAGAGTACTTGGCCCCTCAATCTGAGGTTCAAGCGAAGCGAGTAACCGTAACTGTACATTTGGCCAGCCTTCTCTATTATTCATTGAGATACTGGGTTTCATCTCCAGTGATCGGTGCTTATCAGATAGGGTCATTTCCCTCTGTTTTCTAATTGATTCACTTAGTGTATTTTTGATATTTTTTAAGGCACCCGAGTGATATCACTAAGACTTTAACAAATATCACGATAAAATTTATTGATAAAAATTAACGATCGTCATGGCTACATCCGTCCCTCTTCGTTAATCTAAACGATTGTTAGGACTTCCTCCACTCATTGTGGAAGATCCGTCGAGCTCTAGTGGACCAGATTCCCCATCTTAGGGAAATTAGTCTCCAAGATCTCACACAGAATCTATTTGGACAACTGACTATTCAAGCTTACAAGAGGATTTCTTTACTGCAGGATTTCTACCTCCCTATAACCCTTCGATCACGAATTTGTTGGACCCCTTGGTTCACATGGCACCTGTACCCCCATGTGTCTTCAGTTAGAACATTTCCAAACATCCCATTTATGACTAATGGGTCGTGGAACTTTTTGGACACTTTTGGTCCCCCACCACTTCCCCAGTTGATAGTCACTACCACATCATTGATGGCGAACCCTGCTATCTCATTTGTCCTAGGTACAAACCCTCACATGAAACCCTCCACAAGTGGAACCCTTCCTATGCTGGATTCCACCCCTTTACTTTCAAACTCTATACCTTCGACAAGTGCTAAATATAGTGCTCCTTATAACACTCAATATAACACAGTTAGCACGGGTCCCCTCAACCAACAATATGGTTGGCATCCATTGTATACTTCTAACCCCCATATTCAAGTATCTGGGGGCACTCCCAATATGCATATACTAGTCAGGAATGTAACGGTTCCCTTCCATTTTCAAGCATGCATGGTCAGTCACTGATTGACATGAGCACTCCTTATGTTAGTTAAGGAAATATGGTTAGTTCTGTGGAGGGAGAGAATCCTCAAGGAGGTCCCAACCAATCCATGGGTGAACCCTACTCACAATTTCAAATGAGTCAAGGGGGCACTGATTATCCTGGGGGAAATTCTATACCCCTACATCACAATCCCCATGGAAATCCAGATTACAATGCCATACCCTAAGGCAACTACTATACCACGCAACCTATGTATAATATTGGGATTCAAACAATAGGAGCACCACAAGGATCCTCAAGTCATATGTCATCAGCTTGGTCCAAGTCGAGGGCACCACACACTCTGCCTTTCTTGGTAACATTGGATATCCTCGACTTGTACATACTTACAAATGACCCCATCTACCATAACTTACTCTGGTTGCCAATCTCGCATAAAATACCAACAGACATCCCCAAGTTCAAAGAGAAACAAGGGGAGGATCCAGGTACCCATATCACCACCTATCATCTTTGGTGTGTTTATAACTCCATCGTGGATGATAGTATCCGGTTACGTCTTTTTCCCCACACCCTTACTGGCAACGTAGCCAAGTGGTACATCGCGTTACCATGCACTTTAGTAAATACCTTTGATGCTCTAGCGATGGAATTCTTAAAGCACTTCCAGCTACCCATCTGCTATGAGATTGGGATAGAACTCCTCACTTCATTACGTTAGGATACTGCCACCCACATCTCTGATCATATACATGAATGGAGATGTAGGTGGATGTTAGTTAAAGATCCCCTCCCAAAATATCTCTTAGCAGATTGGTTCTGAAATTCCCTACTCCCCTAGATCGCTAAGGATGTCGCCTTAGGTGGTGCTGTCACAGAAGACCAATCCATATGTCGTGCCCAAAAATTAGATCTAATATATTCACAGTCTAGCACTCTTTATGACGTAATCCCCAATGTCCCTCGCAACTCCAATGCTTCCACTACTTAGCACCTTGGAGTGCACACCGATGGGATTATTGTCGCAACCTCCGGGGTTGCTATAAAACAACTCAATGGTCACATTGCCTAGATGTCAGTGGACCCCTCTACCAAATCGACTAATATTACTACCACTGCGATAAACTCTATGCAGTATACGCAAGAACCTAGTGGTAAGAACAAGAAGAATAAGAAAAATACCGCTCCTTTTGAGGAGCAGTAAAAAAAACAACAAAACCCAAAGCAGAAGGTCGTTGCGCCTCCTACGATGGAAAGGAAAAACTCACCAGATTCCCTTGCAAAATCTATGCTAAAGACCACATGACCTATTTCTTCCCACGTCTTTAGGAATGCACAGAGTTCATTGCTAAAAAGGATACTGGTAGGACCTCCACTGTCCTTAATAATCTTTCCTTGCTTAGCAACAACAACACCTTATTGCAAACCAACCCCAACCCCTGCAAGGGGGAAAGGGTGGTTTGTAACATCCTTCAACTGGTGAAGGGTACTCTACTGTTTACACCTTTGAAATGGTAGATCTACAAACAATATCCAAATCCTATGGAACTCCTGTTGCTCATGCAGAGGAACCTTCCTCAAGTCAAAACCCACTGTCGCCTAATTATTTTCATATCGAAAGGTCGATTGCTGACCTTGTGATTCGCCCCCCAAAAGGGGCACTTCGATGCACAACGCACAACACATCTTCATGTGCCGCCAAAGACTATAGCATTGTAGAAGACTTGGCATAAGCATCGTCAGCTATGTCAACACTCAAAGTATTACAAACATGTCCAACATAGAGGAAAGCTTTGCTTTCGGCTATTGGTGGTAACAACCCACAAGATTCCATGCTTGCAATTTTCGACATGGAAAAGTGTAAACCTCCCCTTTCCCACTAGCTTGCATTTCAGGTGCAAATATTTTCGAAAGGTAATGGTATACATAGGACTGTCATTGATGAAGGTGCTTCTACCTATGTCATGTTTGCTTCATGTTGGCTCACATTGGATTCTCCAACCATATCCCCGCTGTTGAATTCCCTTAAAGCCTTCGATGACCACACTTTCATCCCAAAAGGTTACCTAGCTAGCTACCCCATCAACTTGTATGGGAAAACGGTAACGGTGAACATAGAAGTCATAGATAAAAAACTCAACTATAATCTCTTGTTGGGTTGCAGTTGGACATATGCCATGATGACCATTGTATCTATTGTCTTTCATATCATCCTATTTCCATTGAATGGAAAGGTAGTCATAGTGGACTAGTTGTCCTTTTGCACCCCTAATTATTCCTTGTTACTAATCGGCTATATAAACCTAGTAGGTGGTGTATCTGACTCTTACGCCAGTTTCGGGACTGGTCTATTGAAGGCTTCTTCCCTGATGGGTTTTTTCCCTCTTCAGCCGCCCAAGGTTTCACATATAGTCAATATTATTTCATCCATTCCTCATGAATATACCGATCCGTGGATCCTACCGACTCCTTCAAACATTGACAGTTACGAAGAAAAAATGTCATTGTCACTAGGTGAATTGGCCTACCAAGCCATTCAATCTGCATTCAAATCTTCGACCACTTTGGTTACGGCTAACAGTACCACTCCCCCTCCCATAACTACTCCTTTCGATCCACTCAATCAAGTCCTACCTACGAACAAAGCTATTAGAGAAATCATGAGTTTAGAAGAGAAGCCTTGCGAGGACTCACACCATCGTGCTTCGATATATGATTCGGACATGATGCCTCTTCAAATCCTATCACCTCACATACCAGAAATCATTTCCTCACCCTATAATACTATCCAAACTTTGGAGGCGAAAGGAAACATGGGTAATATTTTAAAGACATTGCTCATCAATATTTCTGTCAAGACAAGCATCATGGAAAACATCCAGATTGGAGTGGATTGCAATCCTGAGGAAATTGCAAGCTTCACCTGCCTTTTTAAGGAATTATACAATGTATTCACCTGGTCTTATGAGGAAATGTCTAGCATAGATTCGTCTATTATCGAGCATGATATCAAGATTTACGACAATGCTAAATCTTTCCGACAAAGGCTTTGACTGGTCCATCCCCGCAAAATGGCAGGCATAAAAAATGAGGTGAAAAAGTTGTTACATGTTGGTTTCATCTATCTTGTTCCTTTAACGGAATGGTTTTCCAATATGGTTCTTGTCGATAAAAAACAAGGAACTATCCATGTATGTGTCGACTATAAAGAATTCAACGCCACATGTGTTAAGGATAATTATCCAACACCGTTCATTGATCAAATCATCAATGACTGCATTAATTGTGAATCATTTTCATTCATGGATGGATTCTCAGGTTACAACTAGATTGCTATAAAACGCAAAGACTAGCACAAAAACGCCTTCATTTGCCCATGGGGCATCTTCGCCTATCAAAAACTCCTATTCGGTTTAAAGAATGCTCGAGTAACTTTTCAAAGAGCCATGGACTACGCATTTCACGATATTAAATATATCATTCAAGCTTACTTGGATGACCTTCCAGCCCATTCCAAGCAATGAATGCAACATCTAAACCATTTAAGAGCCATCTTTCTTAGGTGCCAATTTTACAACATACGTCTGAACTCGCATAAATGTGTTTTATTTGTCGAGTCTAGATGCTTACTTGGATTCATTTTCTCCAAGTATGGGATTAGGGTTGATCCCGATAAGGTAAAGGAAAGGAAATTACTCAATTTCTCTAACCACAATCTGTTCTATAGCTCCAATGTTTGCAAGGGAAAGCAAACATTTTATGATGGTTCATTGTAAACTATGTTGAGTTAATGAAAGGCTTTATGCACATACTTAAGAAGGAAGTGCCTTATATATGGGATGATCAAGCTCAACGATCATTTGATGCCTTTAAAAAGGAACTTATATCAGCCCCACTCCTTAGCGCTCCCAATTATGGCCACGAATTTCTTCTATACCTGGCAACCTCACCATCCTCTCTTGGAATGGTCTTGGTTCAAACTCATGATGATCGGAGTGAACATATGATCTATTATCTATCAAAAGGCCTGGCTGGGCCCAAACTTAGATATTCACATGTAGAAAAACTGTCATTGGTAGTCGTGTTTGTTGTCAATCGGTTCTGACACTACATCCTGCTATGACAGACTACTGTTTTCGCCTTGGAGAATCCCATGAGACACATTTTGTCTCATCAAGTAATTGGAGGAAAATATTCGAAATGGATCATGATCCTCCAACAATTTAATTTGGTTTTCGCAGCTTCCAAGGCAAAGAATTCCTTAGTCTTTGTCGAAATTTTGTCAGACGTTCCCATTGTCGATCCTAATGAGATAGCCCACGATCCTCTTCCGGAAGAAGCTGTCTATCTTATCGAAACTACTGACCCTTGGTACAGTGACATTCTTGTCTACCTCCAAGCACAATAGTTCCACCCCGAACTATCATCAAGGGACTGTCGTCGCATCCGCCAACAAGCGTGACACTATCTAGTGATTAACAATATGTAATATCGTCATGGTGTAGATACAATTCTTTGACATTGCCTCACTCATGAAGAGGCGGAACATGTTTTAAATGACTACCATGTTGGGACATGTGGAAATCATCTTTTTGGCATATCTACTGCACAGAAAATCTTACGTGCAGGCTATTACTGGCCAACCTTTTTCAAATATTGTATCAAGGCCATTTGACAATGCCATCCTTGTCAAGTTTTCACAAAGAAAATATGTACTCCTCCAGCCCTACTGCACTCAATTATCTTCTTTGGCCCCTTTGCCAAATGGGGGACAGACTTCGTAACTTGCAATCATGTTTCCTCTACTGGACACAACTATATCATTGTAGTTGTGGACTATTTCACGAAATGGACCGAAGCCCTTCCCACCTACTAGACCGATGGGTAAACCGCAACACTTTTCTTGTTTAATTAGGTTATCTATCACTTTGGTATACCGTGCATGATTTTTATAGACCATGGATCTCATTTCCAGAATCACATGATGTCTGACTTAACATCGCTGCTAGGTTTTCGTTAGGATCAATCATTCTCCTACTACCCCCAAGCTAATGGTCAAGTAGAGGTCGTCAATGGCATCTTAAAAACCATGATCCGAAGGTTGGTAGGAAATCATAAAACCAATTGGCATCGAATTCTATATTGGGCGCTATGGGCATACCAAACTTCAGTAAAAACTGTCACAGGCTTTACACCTTTTCAACTAGCTTACGGCTTAGAAGCAGTTTTACCAATAGAGTGTCAAATCCCTTCCCCACAAATAGTCGTTGAACTCTTGCCTGGAACTAGTGCTGAAGATCACCTGCTATACGTCAATCAATGTATGAAACCCTTCGAGATGCAAAATTGGCACTGAAGGCCCACAAACACCGGGTAAAAGCCTAGTATGACAAAAATTCAAGCCTCGGTCTTACCAAGAGGGAGATCTTGTTTTTCTCTATGATTAAAAACATGACCTCTTAGGGGCAGGAATGCTTCAACCCTTATGGATAGGTACCTATGTCGTCAAGCAAGCCCTCTCAAAAGGGGCATATGAACTTTAGGACTAGGAAGGAGTCCCGCTCGCTGAGCCCAGAAATGGGCTCTATCTGAAAAAGTATTATGCCTAGTATTGTACTAGGCATGTGCTTTGTAATTTTAATGATTTTATAAGTTTTGCTTCCCTTTTTGGTGTGACTGGATTGTTTTGGTATTTATTGGAGTATTTTTTTCATACATCCTTCTTGCAATGCAAATGTCTTCATTACCCTTAGCATACATAGGATATGAGGATGGTGCCAGTCATCACACATGACACATTGCATCAGCTACTTGGGTCATCTACACACTTGAGTCGGAACTGTTTTGTTTCAGAGGAGTCTTTCTGGGTACCACCACCAACAATATTGTTGAATACATGTCCGTAATTTCACTTCTCATTGAAGCGTCATCAAGGGACATCTCAAATATGGTGGTCAGGTTAGACTCTCAGCTAGTTGTTATGCAATTAACAAATCGTTATCACATTTGTAATCCAACCTTGTTACGTCATTATTTAAGGGTACGATTCTTGGAACGTCAATTTGAAGTAATCATATATGACCACATTCCTAGATAATTTAATGCGTTCATTAGCAAACTGTGTTAGATTATCATCTGTCTCATTCACTATAGAAGCGTGCATGAAAAGTAAAAATTTACAGAGTTAAAAATTTTACAAAAACATTTAAAAAACATATACACCATCAAAATACCAAATATATATATATATATATAATATATATATATATATATATATATATATATATATATATATAATATATATATATATATATTATGATAGATAAAATCCAGTCTTTTACAACCAAAAAGAAAAAAATAAGCAGAATCGCACGCTTGTTGAAGGAGCTATGCAACCCTAGCCAATGAACGCAGCAAGAAGCATGCAACAACACATAGTTTCCCCTCAGTGACCTCCTGCTGCTAGGGCTTAAGCTCCATGGATGCATTAGAGGATAGAGAGCTTCCTTTAGATGAGTAGCAAGAAAATGAAGGAACAAGAAAAGCTTTTGCCTCTCTTATTTTTGCAATGGGCCCAACAAAGAATAGACCATCAGTCACCAAGCTTGTTAAAATACTGGAAGATATTCCTGAAATCTCACTCCCTCCTACCCTTCCCCGCAGAGCAGCACTTTCTCTAGTCGAGCATGGATTAGTGGGGCATTCACCGGGTTATGGCCATCACCCAAAACTGGAAAAAATGGGTAGAAAGGAACTGGACTGTGTCAATAGATGGGAAAATATCAATCAAGTTTTGTGGAAGAGGTTACTTCACCTTGCAGTTTGAAACCGAGGATCGAGATCTAATATTTAGAAATGGACCTTATTTGATGGATACTAGGGGTTTGTATCTAAACATATGGACACCATATTTTGACCCTGAAATGGATGTTCCCAATGCCGTCCTCGTTTGGGTCAGACTGCCACACCTTCTCCTTCATTATTGGGGGGACAATTCAATCAAAGTAATAGGAAACGTAGTTGGGAAATATCTAGACAGGTGCGAGCCAAAGGAAAATATGCATCCATGCACCAGAATATGTGTAGAAGTGGATCTTAGGAAAGGGCTACCAGAAGCCATCAAAATCAAAGTGGACCAGTGGACACACATACAATAGTTGGATTATGAACAAATCCCATTCAAATGCAAGGTATGTCACAAATACGATCATTTTGCAAATAGATGTACAAAAAGAAAAGAAAATGAAAATGAAAAGAGTGAAGATTTGGAAAACAAATGGGAATAGGTAAAAAGAAAGAAGACAGTCCACAAACAACCAAATCTCTCTTCCTCATAGCCCTTCACATCCTCTGACCCAATCCTCCATCACCAAAAGTTAATAACCTTCTTTCTAGCCCTAACCCTTTTGAACCTCTAGATCCTTCAGCCCCCTCATCCCCTAGATCAAGATCTAGATATAGATCTAGATCCCCATAACATACGTCCAATCCCCCCTGGTTTCAAAAATTCATACCCCTCCCCTCCCCCCCCCAGTAGACATAATCCTAACTAGAAAGCAGTCAAAGGAAGTACCCCCAAATGTAGAATACCAAAAAATCAGGAGGAAAGACAAACAAATAAATCAGGGATGAAGCAACACGAAAGAAAATGGCATTAGGAACACAACAACCTATGGGAACCTTCTTAGGAAGGAGTTCAGGAAACAACCAAAAAAGTTAGCCAAGAGGGAAAGGAGCCATGAACCACCCAACAAGAAAATAAATATAGTTGTCTCCTAGAATTGTAGAGGAATGGGATCGCCCATCAAGGAAAATACCACAAGAGACATTCTGGAAAAAGAAAACCCAAACATCCTTATGATTCATGATACAAAAAAAAACAACCAAGAAATTGAATATATATATATATATATATATATATATATATAATGAAGGGAAGCAATATAGGCAACAAGAGCATCAGGAGGCATATGCACAATATGGAAAAAAAAGGAACTTGGGAATTAATAAAAAACAAAAACAAAAAATATCAGCACTAGATCCAGACATATCTAATGCAAATCAGTGCAAAAGAGAAGTACAGTGTCATAAATATATATGCCCCAAATCATTACAAGGAAAAATAGCAATGTTGGGACACCTTAAAAGAAGCACTAAAAGAAATGCAAAATGGGAAAATAATACTAGGAGGAGATTTAAATTTGGTAAGAAACATAGAAGAAAATTTTGGAGGAACATATCACACAGACCCATCCAAGGATACTGTAGAAGAATTAATGGAACATCACAACTTGATAGATATCCCACCAAACAATGGGAAATACACTTGGAGCAATAAAAGAGTGGGAAAAAGTAACATAAAAGAAAGGTTGGATAGAATTATGATACAAGAAAATATAGTAGCAGTGCATAGCTCCATAAAATCAAAAATTTTACATACCACAGCATCTGATCATAAATCGGTGATAGTAGTCATGCGCAAAATGGAAAATCAGGGTTTGCTCCCATTTAGATACAACTCAATTTGGGACAACAACGAAGAAATCAATGAATTAGTCAAGGAAGCATGGGAGAGAAGAGTAATAGGATCACCATAGTATATTTAGGAAACAAAATTAAAAAATGCAAGAAACAAATTAAAGGAATGGGCAAGAGCAAATGAATTAAAAAAAATAAAAGAGAAAAGAGTTACAGCAAAAAATGGACAACACGCAAACTGAAAAAGAAAACAAAGAAGAAAGCAAGCAAGATTATCTAAGAGAGAAGGAAATCTTTTGGGAAATATATAGGGAAAATAGGAAAGAAGATGAAAAGGCAAGATTGAAATCAAGAAGTTTTTGGCTGAAGGTAGGGGACAAAAACACATCATTTTTCCATAACACAATGAAGATAAGAAGAGCAAGAAACCAAATAGAAAAAATTCAAGTTGAAAGCCAAGAGGTCAGAGGAGTGAAGGAACTAAAAAAAGCAGCCTATCAACACTTTAAAACCCTACTTTCAGCCAATGAAACAATGGATGAAAGTGAAGACTTCCTAAAGCACACAAAAAGAAAAAGAAAAAATGCAACAATGTGCAAGGATCCCACAGAAAAAGAGGTAGTGACGGCCATATGGAGCCTGCATCCAAACAAAGCCCCAGGGCCAGATGGCTACACAATAACATTCTACAGATTTCATTGGTATACCATCAAAAAGGATTTCTTAAGAATGGTGAAGAATGTTTAAAAAAAAATAGGAGGCAACACCAAATCCTCTTATCTTTCTCTTATCCCAAAAGAAGCAAACCCCTCAACTTTCAACAGGTTTCACCCTATCTCTCTCTATGATTCATCGTATAAGATAATAACAAAAATAATTGCAAATAGAATCAAGGAATTACTTTCAATAATCATATCTGAAAATTAAGGAGGATTCGTGCCCAACAGGCAAATCATAGATAATGTAATTATTGTACAGGAAGCGGTTCACTCCAGTATGCTAAAGCAAGAAAAAGACCTCATAATCAAACTAGATATGGCAAATGCATTTGATAGGGTCAGTCATCCATATCTAATGGCTTTCCTCTAGAAACTTGTATTCTCAAGAGAAATAATGGAAGTCATACAAACATGCATCTCTACTCCATGGATTTCCCCCCTCATAAATGGAAGGCCTAGTGATTTCTTTCAAAGCACAAGAGGCCTTAGGCAAGGTTGTCCTCTCTCCCCATTCCTATACATTATAATGGCGGAAACATTAAGCAGGGCTCTAGAAAATCAAAGAAAGGAAAGAGGAGTAAAAACAATAAACCACTCACTCTTTGCTGATGACACACTACTACTAGGAGGGACATCAACAATAATAGCAAGGAGGTTCAAAAAAGTTCTGGATGACCTTTTACAAGTTTCAGGTGGCCTATTAAACAATAAAAAATGCAAGATATATGGATGGAATACCCCTCCCAGAACCATGCAAAGGATCTCACAAATCTTAGACATTCTTGTACAGGAAAAAAATGGACACACTTCTTTTATCTGGGACTTCCAATCTCAAAAGAGAACATGAAGACAGAAATATGGACTAAACAAATTGAAAAAATGAAAAACAAAATACAAAGTTTGGGTATGATGTGGCTGAATATGGCAGGAATGGTAATTCTAATCAAAGCACTCCTTGCAGACTTATCTACCAATATGCCATAATCATGGGCCCAACAAGTGCCCACAAAGAAATGGATCTTATCTTAAGAAGCCTTCTGTGGCAAGGGGGGAAGCAAGAAAAAAAAAAATTAGCTTGGCTAGGTGGGAGCAAGTAGTACTACCTTATGAACAAGGAGGTCTATTGTTAAGATATGGTATGTTCTATGCTTAGAGTAGTTTACTGCTTTTTCTTATTATTATCCACAGATTAGCAATCACATGTACATTAAGTAAAGTGCAAATAGAAAATTAAATGATCGATAGGAAACAAGCCAAGACAAGAGACACAATATGTGGCGACTAGCAAGGAACAAACCCCAATATGGGGAAACCCTTTGATCAAATCTTCTTTTATCTTCAATAATTCAACAGAGAAAAATAGTACAAAGATCTGATTTATATCAATAGAAGCAAACCCCAGATCAGCCCTAAGCTAGGGCAGCAAACCCTAGATTGAACTTGTCAAGTATCCACCGGTGATTCATTCACCGTGCACCAATCCAAGACTTCGTCGTGCACCAGTCCAAGATTTTTCATGCACCAGTCCAAGATTTTTCCATGCACCAGTCCAAGATTTTGCCACGCACCAGTCCAATATTTCACCGCACACTAATCCAAGATTCACCGCGCACTACTCCAAGATTTTTCCGCACACCTGTCCAGGATTCACCACACACCGGTCCAATATTTCATCACGCACCAGTCCAAGATTTCGAACAACCTGTTTTTGCTCGAGTGAGAGAGAGAGAGAGATGTGATGATGAGTGTCTCCAAATGAGGAAAAGACCTCTTGTATTTATATGAAAATGTTGATGATGAATAGATGTGTCTGTTGGGCTTCTGAGCCTACATGAGTTGTTGGTCAGCTTGATAATTATTCCATAATCAAAATAAATTCATATCTCCATAAATACTTATCGAAATCAGATGATATTTAAATCAATCCTACACCTCTCAATGAGAGGAATCTAGGAAAAATATTCTCAGCCATGAATAAGGTTACCCCCATGGAATTTGGCCTTAGTTTCCGATTTTAACACTCCCTCTCAACTAAGGAGAACTTCATCAGCAATTCATCTATCTGTCACTACTATTCATCCATCAAATGCACTGCCCTATACAGCTTGACCCCTACTCTACTTTGCTCTGTTCTGCCTTGTGTTGATCTACTCTGCTCTGCTCTGTTCTACTCGAATTATGAAGAAGAAGGTGATAAAGGATGTATCATACCATCCTCCATTGACTTAATGTCAATCTCAGGCTATGTGCCACTGGTCCCAGACTAGTCCTCAACCGACCCGAAGTCAGTGTCATAGTGGGTACAACTCCTACCACTGGTCCCAGACCAGTATCATTGATCCTAGATCAATGAAGGTCACCCTAGCATAGGGAGTACGATAGATATAGCCATGCGTCCATCGGTACTACTATGGTCCCTATCCTCATTTTCCTGCTCATTTATCAAATGATAGGTACTTCCCATGAGTCCCAGACTGCATGGGTAAGATGCCTTGACAAGAGAACTAATCATCCTATCCACATGAGAGAAAATCATCTTTTCCAGTCGATGCCATGGAGAACTAATCATCCTGGCCCATAGGAGAGCGAATCATCTTGTTCCACAATCGTCATGGAGAACACATCATCCAGGCCTCACAGGAGAAATAATCATCCTGCTACACAATCATCATGGAGAACACATCATCCAGACCTCACTGAAGAACTAATAATCCTGCTACACAATCATCATGGAGAACACATCATCCAGACCTCACAAAAGAACTATTCATCCTGCTACACAATCATCATGGAGAACAAATCATCCAAACCTCACAGGAGAACTAATCATCCTACTACACAATCATCATGGAGAACACATCATCTAGACCTCACAAGGGAATTGATCATCCTGTTACATAGTCATCACAGGGTGTCACAGGGAAAGTTTTGATTCTTTTACCATTTACATGTACACCACCAGGGGATGGTGAGTCACCCTATGGTCATATGTCACTCCAAGAAGTACCCTGCGCCCCCTGGAGCTCCAAGATCTCCATACATCATACAAGACCCTCATCAAAGGGTTTCTGAATGACACCAAGTCATTCTCGAAAAGTCAAAAATTTGACCTTTCCTAAAGGCTTTGTCAGAATGTTGGTGACCTTTTCATCTATACTGATATGTTGGAGCCTTATAGCTCCCCACTGCACCATATCTCGAATATAGTGGTACTTGATATCGATATTCTTGGAGCGATCATGAAATAAGAGATTCTCTTATTATCACACAAGATCACGGTGGTATCCAATGTAAATCCAAATAGCTCCCTAAAGAGCTTTCATAACTAGACTACCTCATAGGTGGCCATGCTAGCAGCAATATGCTCTGCCTCGGTGGTGCTCAAAGCCACCAACTTCTACTTCCTACTCATCTAGTATATCGAAGTAGATCCAAAGGAGCAACACCCAGAAGTGCTCTTATGAACCACCACACTGCCTGCCCAATCAGCATCAGTGTATCCAAGTAGTCCCATATCTCCAGTAGTGTATCTTAACCCATAAGTAATTGTGCCACAAAGATATCTCAACAAATTCTTAGCACCAATCCAATGTATGTGGTGAGGTTCAACCATATGTTGACTCAACGTGTTGACTGCGAAGCATATATCTAGATGGGAGTTCACTAAGAATATTAATGCTCTGACGAGTTGATGATACTCAGTGGCATTTCATAAAACAAGTCCAGTAGCGCTACAACTTAGCTTCTTAAAGTCAAGCTCCATCGAGGTAGTAACAGGCTTGCAGTCCACCATACCGAATCTTTCCAATATTTTCACTACATATTTTCCTTGAGATAGGAAAATTTCACTTGGCTTCACTCCTAGTGAATCCCAGCTTCATCAAGTAGCCATCGATCATCTCATACCATGCTCGGGGTGCTTGCTTCAGCCCATAGAGAGCCTGAGCCTTCTTCAACCTGCATACATGAGATTTTCGATCATAAATCTCAATCCTTTGGGTTGCTCCATGTAGACCTCTTCTTGATCGAACCATGCAAGAATGTGGTCTTGACATCCATCTGATGTAGGTTCCATCCTTGTGAAGTTGTAAGGGCTATGATCGAGCAAATGGTGGTATATTTGGAAACAAGTGAAAATATCTCATCATAGTCTATACCTTCCTTCTAGAAGAATCCACGAGCGACAAAATGAACCTTATACTTTTCCCTACTTCCATCTACTGCATGATTTATCTTTTAAAGCCATTTAGAAGTGACAAGTGTCTTGTCCTGGGGTCTGGGAACTACTTACCAAACATCATTCTTCATAATAGACTGATATTATTTGGTCATAGCATCCTTCCATACTTGATGCTTGACGGCATCTGAGAATGATGAAGGCTCATTTTGTATGATCTTGGTCATGTTGGTCAGGTATCCCTAATACCTGTTAGGTTTCTTACTTTCACATAAGGTTCCTCAGGGTGCAGTGTGTCCTTTATCATCATCGAGTAGCCCCCTAAGCCAAGAGGGCCTCTTCCTAGAAGAGGAAGGCTCAAGTGGATCAATAGGATCCATGGGTTCATCCACATCGGGCATTGTTACATCATCTTTTTCTTTTGGTTCCCTGGTGTCAGCTTCTTGAGAGCTCCTTAATGTAGGAAGATTGTTCACCTTGCTGAGAGCCATATCTTCGTCAAAGGTGACATAATGACTAATCATGACTTCCCTTTGATTGGCTACATAGATTCTATAGCCCTTAGTATTTTCACCATAGCCCATGAAAATTCATTTCTTTCCAGATGCACCCAATTTATTCCTTTTCTCTTTTGGCACATGAAAATATACAGGGCTTCCAAAAATTCTAACATGAGATATGTCAGGTTTCTTACAGGTGAACATTTCTTCAGGAGTCTTGGAACCCAATGCTCAATGAGGGCATTAGCAGCTTTGGCCCATAGAAACTTTGGAAGTCTTTGATCATGGAGCATGGCATGGAAAGCTTCCACAATTGTATGGTTCTTCCTTTCCACCACACCATTCTGTTCAGGAGTATATGGTGTAATAGTCTCCCTCTTAATGCCAGCCTCTCTACAAAAGTCATGAAACTCATTAGATTCATATTCAGTCCCATTATCAATTCTTAAGACCTTGATCTTATTTTCGATTTGATTCTCGATTAAGGCTTTGAAGTGTCTAAACCAAGAGAACACTTCATCGTTCTTTTTCAAGAAGTATATCCAAGTCTTTCGAAAATAGTCATCTGTAAAATTAAGGTAATATGAATATCCTCCCAAGGAGTTCACAAGAATCACACCAAATATGTCTAAGTGAACCAAATGTAATATAAATGTAATATATCGGAGGTCTTGCTTTGGCTTGAGGGGAATGGTCCCCTTTTGAGCTTTCCTTCGGCACATCCCAGACATACACCTTCTTTCTCTATTCAGGCATCCTTGTCACCATTTGTCTTACATTGGGTAGAGCTTTATAATGAAGGTGGGGAAGCCTCTGATGCCAAAGTTCAGACTAAAGAGATGTTTCACAAGACATGACACCTAGTGGACTTCCACTGACCTAATATAATGAATCAACTCGAAACCCAAGAGTGAAGGCATCTTTAACATTGTTTTTCCATACACGTACCTTACCATCGTTGAAGATCACCTTGTAGCCTTTGTCTTCCATTTCCGACATGGACATCAGGTTCTTTTTGAGGTTAGGTTCATATAATACATCCTGTAAGTGGACCATATTACCTTGATTCAATTTAAAAGACATTTCCTACACCTTTCACAGGATATTTCATATTATCTCCAAGGACAATTTCCAGGTTAGTTTCTTTCTCTATCAGATTATGGAGAACTTCATTGTAACCTGTGAAGTGCCTTGAGGCACCACTATCAATAAGCCAAATTCCTAGCAGGTTTAAAGGAGCATAGGTAGATGGAGCAGCTAGTAGATAATGTTCATTCTGCTTATTGTCAATAGTCTTAGATTCATACCTGGAATTTCTAGCCTTCTTGAATGATTGTCCTCTTCCTCGATTTCCAGCACTCCATTTACCTCTGTTATTAGATTTTATTCCTTTGATTTCCATGAGAGGGAGTTTGATCATGATCCCGATGTGAGCCCCTTCTATCAGGACACTCCCTTGCATGGTGACCTGCTTTATCACAAAAGTAACATCGTCCATTTCTGTAATATCCCGTTTCAAGGATATTCCCCAAAACCCCAGTAAACTCAAACCAAATACGTGCAAGTGATATAGTAACCATGAAGCTCAAAGTGACATAAATAATAGTAATGCAACATACAATAATATAAACACGGAATACAAGCAAGTACTCAAGAAATGCATAGAGAAATGCTAAGCCATTTTATTATACTGAGTAATGGAAGGAGTACAGGAGGTGATCAGGAAGATAGCACCTCGACTTGCACACGAAAAGTGAAGAAATACACTTAGAATAGTAAAGGAATAGCCTCTCTCTGAACTGCATCCAAGTTGATGGACTGATGTGCTACTCCTACTGCTAGAACCAAATGAGGATTTGGGGTTGTTCCCCTCCTCAGAAAATACTGAAACTCTGGAATCAGCCTTTGCTCAATAAACCCAAAAAAGCCTAGAAAGATTTTCTCAAATAGATGACCCTCGAAAATCACCCCCTTGGGGATCTGCGTTGTCCCTCCAGGCTTTGTGCTACAACTAAATGGAATCCTCCAAAACTCTACTCGAGACTTTGCCGAAATCCTCCAATAATCAAGAGTTGATCCCTTGCTCAATCTCCTAGCTTGAATCCTCCACAAAACCTCAATCCGGAACTCCCACCAAAAGGAACTACATCCTTTCTCAAGACTGCGCAGTCCTGAAATGCTTAGCTCCTCTTCAATGCCAAAGATCAATGCTACTACAAAATACTGCTGAAAACTACCTTGCTCAAGTAGGTACTTGAAGTCCCCTGGGGCTAAGGGTGAGATCTCCGAACGGAGACACTCGATGCACTAAACAGTGTTGCAGACAGGCTAAACAGCTAGCGTGCTTTAAGTTGAAGAGACTAGCTCAAATGCACATAATTGAATGAAAAAATGAGGAGGCTCCTCTCTCCTTTATAGCATTGGCCTCTCTCAATCCCAAGGCCCATCTCCTCCAACGTATCCTTTCTCTTGTCACGTGTTCCTCTCCATCTGCACAGTCCCTCCAAGTGTCTACATGCGCCCCTCCTCTATGTGGTCCTTTGGCCCCCTTGGCTCCCCATTTAGGTTACAACGTTGTGCTACTAGGGAGTGACTTTATTCCAAAAGTGAGTTATGACCCCCCTTTTCTCACCTTTTTATTCATAAATAACTATAGAAGGAAAAATTGAGCAAAATTGAATATTCCAATTAGTCATGGCTAATTAGGGATATTACAGTCTCCCCCGGCAAAATGTTGCTCGTCCTCAAGCAACTAAAGTGATGGATGCTGCAAAATTTTCTCTCTCCCAAGTGGCATCCCCATCTCGAAAATTTTTCCACCTCACCAAGAATTCTGGACCGTCCTGTTCCATAGCTGCCTCTCCCTGGTATCAATAATAGCCTCTGGTTGTAACACCAAATGCCCCTCATCATCCATGGGTGGTAGCTCATCTGTCACTGTCACATGCTTCCCCAATGCCTTCTTTAGGCATGATACATGAAAAATGTTATGAATCTTGTTGCCTTGGGGCAGCTTTAATTCATACGCAACCTGTCCAATCCTACGTATCACCCTGTATGGCCCATAAAAGTGGGGCTTGAGCTTCTCAGCCCCCTTCTGCTTCAGTGACAGCTGTTGGTATGGTTGTAATACTAGGTAGACCATGTCCCCTACCTCAAACTGTCTCTCCACCTGATCCCTGTCGACATACAACTTCTGTTGGTTCTACACTATAGCCATATTGTCCTTAAGAGCTCAAAGAATATCCTAACTCTCTTAGATCCAAATCTTAGCTCTCGGAGCCTTGCTAGCACCAAACATCACATCAGAAAAAGATAAGGGATGATATCCATACAAAGCATAAAATGGTGACATACCAATGGACATGTGATGTGTAGTGTTGTAGTAGTACTCCCCCACATGCAACCACTTCAGCCATACTCGTTGCTACCCACTGACATAGTTACGCAAGTAGCCCTCCAACCACTTGTTAACTATCTATGTCTACCCATCCGTCTGTTGGTGATAACTAGTACTCGGTGTTAACTCCATCCCTACCAACTGAAAACCTCCTGCCAAAATCCGCCCATGAAACAGCTATCCCTGTCACTAGTGATGGTCTTAGGAAGACCATGTAGCCTGAAGACCTCTCTGAAGAACAGCTCGACCACCTACGCTATTGTGTAGTGTGCGGATATGGCGAAAAAATGTGTGTACTTTTTCAGTCAATCAACAATGATAAAGATGCAATCCTTGCCCTATACCATGGGCAACCCTATGATGAAGTCCATCGAAATAAACTCCCATTTCCCCTCCGCAATGGGAAGACGCTGTAATAATCTTGCAGGATGGCTCATCTCCCCCTTATTCCTCTGGCAAACATCACACTCCCAGACATGCTGGAGTACATCCTCCTTGAGGCCCTTTGGTGAGAACCTCTCTCTAATGGCCCTGTAGGTTTTGCTAAACCCTTGATGGCCGACCAATGGTGAACCATGTGATGCCTGAAGTATCTTCTTCTTGAGCTGAGATCCCTCAGTCAAGAAGATCCAGCCCCTGTAGTAAATGATCTCATCAACCACCCTATACCTATCATCTACCACCTACCCATCCAGAACCTCAAATGAAAATCTGTCCTTGGACTACTCTACCAAGAGTCGAGCCCTCCTGTGTCCAAGCTCATAAGAGACAATGTGGCTGGTCTACATGAAAGGGCATCTACTACCACATTGTTCTTACCCTTAACATACTCAATGTCAAAGTCATATGCTTGGATTTTACTGATCCGCTTCTACTGCCTCTCCTGTAGCTGCTTCTGCTCCAAAAAGGACCTTAGGCTATTGTGATCATTCCTCACCCTGAACCTGTTACCCACTAAATATTGTTGGAACTTGGCCAATGAATGCATGATGCCCAACATCTCCTTGTTGTATATAGAGTACAACCTCTCGCGCAGAAGGAGCTTCCGGCTCTCAAAGGCTATATGGTGACCTCCCTGCATCAACACTACGCCGATCCCCTCTCCCGATGCATCACACTCCAAAACAAATGGCTACGTAAAATCCAACAATGCAAGCACTGGGAAGCTACTCATAACCTCCTTAAGCCTTTCAAAGGCTTGTTGCACTATATCCGACCAGCTGAATGCCCCCTTCCTCGTCAGATCTATCAGGGGTGCAGCAAGTTGTGAGAAGCTCTTGATGAACTTCCGGTAGTAAGTACAAATGCCAATAAATCCTTGAAGTTCTATCACGTTCCTCGACTTCGACCAATCTCTAATGTCCTTGATCTTCGCCTCATGGACTCTGACTCCATCCACAACATCTCCGTCAACCCAAACTCACACTTAGAGAGCTTGGCATAGAACTACTACCCCTCCAAGATGTGCAACAATGTCTTAATGTATTGGAGATGCTCCTTCCAAGTCCTGCTGTAAATGAGGATATCATTGAAGAACACCAACACAAACTTCCTCAAGTGACTACAGAAGATGTGATTCATGCAGGGCTAGAATGTATTTGGGGCATTGGTTAGCCCGAAGGGCATCACCAAAAACTCAAAGTGCCCCTAGTCACACCTGAATTTGGTCTTGGGAATGTCCTGCTCCCTCACGCGAATCTGATGGTACCCAGATCTCAAATCAATCTTTGAGAAGAACTGTGATCGTCTCAACTCATCCATCAACTTGTCAATCCTAGGTATGGCATACCTATTCTTCAGTGTCTTCTTATTCCTGGCCCTGTAGTCAATGCACATCCTCAATGTGCGATCCTTCTTCTTCACCAACACCACGAAAGAAGCAAAAGGACTCGTGCTCGGCTGAATGTGCCCAAGAGCCAGCAACTCCTGAATGGCCCATTCAATCTCATCCCGATAGGCTTTGGGATGCCTATAGGGGGTAGTAATCACTGCCTGTATGCCCTGCTCAAGCTCAATGGTTTGCTCAAACCCCCAATCTAGTGGCTATCCCTGTGGAATCTCTCTAAACACTGTGGCATACCGGTCAAGGATGGATTGTATCTCTGGGGGCACCATCTACCCTGTAGTCCCTATCTTTGATGCATGCAGCTCCACTACCCACTCTACATCTCCCTTCCAGAAGACTGCCTCCATCTGATGAGCCGAAACCATCTGAGGCAGATATGTGTGTTGTCCCCATATCTTCTCATGCCTCCCTATCTTCTCATCATCCCACTCCATCTCTAAGGCCTTCCAATCTATCGTGACCTTCCCTAGAGTGATAAACCACTGAACACCTAGTACTATGTTGGTGTCCAGAATATTGACCCCAAGGAAATGGTCAGTCAGTGTGTAGGTGCCCATCGTCACTAATAACTCTGGAACATAACGAGCACACACCATGGTCTAATCTCCTGGGACCAAAACTAAAAATCCATCGAAGCTCTCTATCTGTATACCTCTCTGCCCAACCATCTATGCATCAATGAAGTTGTGGGTTGCCCCACTATCAACCAAAATTGAAACTCGTTGGTCACATACTGTCCCCTATACGCATAGCATCAAATACTTGTGAACTCCTCGCAATGCTGCAAGGGCCCCTCCGGTAGGTGCAAAAGCTGCACCACCTACTGTTGGTGGTGGAGGTGGAAAAGGATCCTGTGCAGCATGACTATCTCCTACCTCCATGTCATCCTCCTCATCCTCTTCCTAGCTACTCTCAAAGAAGACCTCAATAAAATGTGCTTTTCTAGTAGCACATCTATGTCTCGGTTCCCATGGCTCCTGACAAGTAAAGCACAACCACTTCTTCTTCAGCTCCCTCCTGGCATCATCATCAATCTATGCTCATCCTAGATTCCCCTTTGGAGGCAGAATCCTCACATCCTTCCACTTACGCTGGAAAACCTATCTCTGGGGGTAAGGCATCCGGGTCCTAGGTAATGCATCTTGTAAGTCCCGAGTCCTGCTAATAGCATCCTGGAGTGTGGCTGGTCTAGTGGATCTGACTAGACCTCGAAGTGGCTTTGCTAACCCCTCAACATACATGTAGATCCTTCGTGCCACGGATAGATCTGGTACCATCACTGAAACCCTCAAGAAGTCTGTAATGTGGGTCTTTGGGCTCCTGGTCTGTTTGAGCCTCATCAGCTCAACAAAGTGTTGTTCTAGATCCCTCCAGTCAAACCTCTCCATCAATCTCCTGGTGAACTCGGCATATGTCATCACGGTGGAGTGTCTGAGTGTAACCAACCCATGGAACCACTAGTCCTAGGCCTCACCATCCAAATGTAATGTCACCACCTTGATGGCCTCTGTCTCCAACATCTGGTTAAGCTGATAATAGATGTCCAACTTCTCCACCCAAGGCTTTGTTGAACTATTTGATGAACCATCAAATGTAGGCAAGTGGAATCTACTAGCTATGCAGTGGGTGTCTCCATCATGATAATGTCAGTATCCTCTGTGATGGTCGCAGGGTCTACTATCCTGCTGGAGTTGAACAAAGTCTCTGAATGAAAGAGCATCCCTGAACTCTTGCCCATAGGCTTGGTACTCTGCAAAATAATCACCCATGTGACCGGGCTCTGCCTCTTGCTGAGCTCTAGCCCCCGTGTCTACTCCTAGGAAAGTGGTCATGGTAGAGCGTGTAGGGGCATGTGAGGCCATCGGCTGAGTAGTATCACGTTGAGTGGCACCTTTCTCTAGAAAATGTTGGGATGTACCTGATCCCTCACTACCCTCGAAAACTCGTGGGTTCTCATGCTGTCTAGCCTCCACTGCCATGAATCTATGCCCCATCACCTCGATCTACCTCAATAGATCCTGCACTAATTTGAGGAGCATGTCTGCAAATCTCTTCCCATCCTCACCTGCCATCAGATCATCCTGCTCTACGTCCACCACAAGCTCCCCTATTCTGTGTCCACCACATGCTCCCCTTGTTCTGCATCCACCACAGGCTCCTCCTGTTTTGTGTCCACCACCTGAACACAGTCTCCCTCTCCATAGGTGTTCTCCAACCTTCGCTCAATATCTCTATATTTCCTACCTCTATAACAGATGTAGGGATTCTTCCTTGGTGTTGTAGACTACTAGCTCCATAGGCTGAGCCAAATCTATGCTCTGATACCACTGTAATATCTCGTTTCAGGGATATTCCCCAAAACCCCAGTAAACTTCAACCAAATACGTGCAAGTGATATAGTAACTAGGAAGCTCAAAGTGACATAAATAACAGTAATGCAACATACAATAATATAAACACGGAATACAAGCAGATACTCAAGAAATGCAGGGAAAAATGCTAATCCATTTTATTATACTGAGTAATGGAAGGAATATGGGAGGTGATCAGGAAGATAGCACCTCAACTTGCACATGGCAAGTGAAGAAATATACTCAAAATAGTAAAGGAATGGCCTCTCTTTGAATTGTCCAAGCTGCCGAAGAACTGTTGTGCTGCTACTACTACTGGAACCAAATGAGGATTTGGGGCTATTCCCCTCCTCAGAAAATGTTGAAACTATGGAATCAACCTCTGCTCAATAAACCCAAAAAAGCACAGAAAGCTTTTCTCAAATAGTTGACCCGTGAAAATCACCCCCTTGGGGATCTGCGCTGTCCCTCCAGGCTCTGCGCTGCCACTAAATGGAATCCTCCAAAACTCTGCCTGAGACTTTGCCAAAATCCTCCAATAATCAAGAGTTGATCCCTTTCTCAATCTCCCAGCTCGAATCCTCCACAAAACCTCAATCTAGAACTCCCACCAAAAGGAACTACATCCCTCTCTCTCAAGACTACGTAGTCCTCAAATGCTCAGCTCCACCTCAATGCCAAAGATCAATCCTACTGCAAAAGACTGTTGAAAACTACCTTGCCTGAGTAGGCACTCGAAGTCCCCGAGGGCTAACGGTGAGATCTTTGAACGGAGACACTCGATGCACTAAACAGTGCTGCAGACAGGCTAAATAGCTAGCGTGCTCTAAGTCAAAGTGAGTAACTCAAATGCACATAATCAAATGACAAACTGAGGAGGCTCCTCTCTCCTTTATAGCGTTGGCCTCTCTCAATCCCAAGGCCCACCTCCTCCAACGTAGCCTTTCTCTTGTCATGTGTTCCTCTCCATCTACGCAGTCCCTCCAAGTGTCTACGTGAGCCCCTCCTCTACGTAGTCCTTTGGCCCCCTTGGCTCCCCCTTTAAGTTACAATGTTGTGCTGCTAGGGAGTGACTTTATTCCAAAAGTGAGTTCTGACCCCCCTTTTCTCACCTTTTTATTCATAAATAACTATAGAAGGCAAAATTGAGCTAAATTGAATATTCCAATTAGCCATGGCTAATTAGGGATATTACATTTTCTTCCACCCTTAGGTCCAGCCTTTCTTTTTTATTTAGTCCTGGAATTATCTTCTTAGCTTTTACTTCCCCCTTGGTCCATTTTTTCCTAGCAACAGCAGATGCATTTGATGGAGGCTCAGCAATTCCACCTTTCACATGGTCCAACACTTCCTATTCTTCTAATGTTAGATCGAGAGACATCTTCCATTCTTAGCTTTTACTTCCCCCTTGGTCCATTTTTTCCTAGCAACAGCAGATGAATTTGATGGAGGCTCAGCAATTCCACCTTTCACATGGTCCAACACTTCCTATTCTTCTAATGTTAGATCGAGAGACATCTTCCATCCGTGGTAGTCAGACTTCTCACGGAGCTTGTCTTCAGTAGGGAAGTGTGTTGAGGACCCCATGAATTCTTTTTGGATAGCCTACCAATCTTCTCTTCCATTAATTCTCTTTCTCTTGCTTGGGCTTTGTCTTCACCTCAGCTCTGAACCATGTTAAGATATGGTATGTTCTATGCTCAGAGCAGTTTACTTCTTTTTCTTATTATTATCCATAGATTAGTAATCACTTGTACATTAAGTAAAGTGCAGATAGAACATTAAACAATCAAAGAAAAATAAGCCAAGACAAGAGACACAAGATATGGCGGCTTGCTAGGGACAAACCCCAATATGGGGAAAACCTTTGATCAAATTTTCGTTTATCTTCAATAATTCAGTAGAGAGAAATAGTACAAAGGTCTGATTTATATCAACAGTAGAAAACCCCAAATCAGCCCTAAATTAGGGCAGCAAACCCTAGATCGAACTTGTCAAGTCTCCACCGATGAGTCGTTCACTGTGCACCAGTCCAAGACTTCACTATGCACCAATACAAGATTCACCACACACCAGTCCAAGATTTTGCCATGCACCAGTCCAGGATTGACCGCACACCAATCCAAGATTTCACTGCGCACCAGTCTAGGATTTTCCACACACCAGTCCAAGATTTCACCACACACCAGTCCAAGATTTCACCACGCACCAGTACAATATTTTGCCACGCACGAGTACAAGATTTCGCCATGCACCAGTACAAGATTTCACCGCACACCAGTCTAAGATTTTGAATGACATGTTTTGGCTTGGGTGAGAGAGAGAGAGATTTGATGATGAGTGTCTCCAAATGAGGAAAATACCTCCTATATTTATATGCAAATGTTGATGATGAATAGATGCGTCTGTTGGGCTTCTGAGCCTACATGAATTGCTGGTCGGCTTGATAATTATTTCATAATCAAAATAAATTCATATCTCCATAAATAATTATCGAAATCAGATGATCTTTAGATCAATCCTACACCTCTTAACAAGAGGAATCTAGGAAAAATATTATCAGCCATGAATAAGGTGACCCACACGGAGTTTGGCCCTAGTTTCCAATTTTAACGCCTATCATTACGAATATCTAGGCTCATGAATGAATATAAAGGGAGAATATTGACCAGTGACAACCTAAAAAAAAGGGCTTTCAAGGCCCAACACAATGCCCATTATGCATGCACGCTAAAGAAAATATTAAGCACTTATTCCAAGAATGCACCTTTTCCAAAGATTCTTGGAAAATAGCTTGGAAATCAGAAAGTCTTTCTAAGATCAAAATGTTCATCTAGACTCTACTATAAGGGAGAATATTGACCAGTGAGAACCTAGAAAAAAGGGCTTTCAAGGCCCAACAAGATGCCCATTATGCATGTAGGCTAAAGAAAATATTCAGCACTTATTCCAAGAATTCACCTTTTCCAAAGAATGTTGGCAGCTAATAAGTCCTTTGAAAATAAGAATAAATTTTGAAAATTCCTTGCTAGATTTTCTTCAGACCCTCGAGAAGGCCTATCCATACCCAACAAAGAAGAAAGTCACAATTGATAGAATATGGAAGTGCATTCCATTAGTTCTATGTTGGCAAATTTGGTTGACATGAAATAAGTGTATATTCAAAAATCAAATTCCAAGGATAGGGAAGACCCTCTCAAAAATGTGGGGTTTAACTTCTGAAATCCTCAATGTCAAAGGAACAACACCAACAGATTATAGCACTCTTTAGCAGGAAGAGCAAGATTGGCTCAGCAAAGACATAATAAAAAATAATGGACAAAAAGGAATCAGGAAGATAAACTCAAGAAATACTTGGGAAATGAGAATGAGTGAAGAGGAACTGACAAACTGGAGGAAAAATCAGAATATATACTATCTATAATTTGATGGGGCCTCAAAGCATAACCCAGAAAAGGCAGGGGTAGGAGGGATAATCCTAGATCATGATGGGAAAGAAAATGTCACATACGAATCGGGATTGGGACAAATCTCAAATAATAAGGTAGAAGCATACAACTTGCTGATGGGAACAAGACTAATAAAAAAAATAGAAATTCAAAATCCTATCATAATAGGTGACTCAGTCATAATAATAGAGGCAATGGCAAGAAACAAAAACCCAAGCAATGATTTCATGTACATAATTCTTAGAAGAATAAGGAAGAACTTGGAAGGCTCTAGCAATGTAATCTTCAGACATGTCTTGAGAATTCACAATCAATAGGCGGATTATTTTGCAAACCAAGCAATGGAAAAAAATGAAGGGCATGTTCGTGAAAACTATGAAGAATATCATAACTCTATTCCTTAATGAGGAGCAAAGAGCACAAGTATAAAGATAACAAAAATCAAGGAAAAACCACAAGGATAAAAGCAATAAATAAAAAAACAGTAGTCAAAAAGCAACAAAAGAATAATCACTACAATAACAGCCAAGAAATCTTGGAAATTCCTAAGAAAATCCACGAAACTTTAGACTCTAGCATGAGAAACAGCAGGAAGGAAGATTGCAACCATGGTCACAAGAACCATGTTGCAAACTATTTCATCAAAGGCAGGGATTGGGCGACGTTAAAGCACTATAAGAACAAAGGGTGCAATCATTGCAGAAGTAATCTCAGTGAAGAAATCTTCACCTTACAGGTTAGTATAGTGCTTCTTTGGCTTCAAATCCCCTTCCTGCCTTATATAATGCCCTCAGTGTTATCTCTACTAAGCGAGCAGACTTCATATTAAGCCCCCTCCACTCTTCTTACCTAGCTCATTCACCCCATATCCCCGCATCCCCTCCACTCCCTCCACCCAGTGCCCCATTGCAACGTAAAGCCTCTATTATGTCCAGATTTCAATCCTCTCTGAGAACTCATTATTACTGAAATAAAATGGAAAATCATGACTGAGTACTTAATTCAGGCTTCAAATAAGCTTTCATTCGCACCTAAATATATCGCCGGTTCTGCCCCCCCAAGCCTTCACCACATTACTTTCTCCTCTCTCTAATCTCTGTTCAAAGTTGGATCGTTGATTTGGCACTTGATCCGACGGTTGGCAATTAGCCCATCCATCGAAACTTGTGTGACTTTCTCCCACCATCGATCTGTCCCCATCGGATCTAACGGCCCTTATCAATATCGTGCTGACAAGCTCAGAGATTACCCCCTCGAAAAGTGGTTTTCTCTCTCTCCTCCACTGTTACGTGTCACCCGGTCAATGCAATTGAGCGTCCTCCCCTTTTTACCACTCATGGTTTCTTATCCGCCCAAAATACCACCTTTGCTTTTAAACCTGACTTTCTCATTGATTATCGTTCGAACCTTTTCGCGCCCAATGACCATTGATTTGATTCACTGATGGCAGCAATGGTTCCTCTAGACTGTAGCACCTCTAGATAATCTCTATCATCCATCCCATGATTCTGAACTTTGTAACTTAATATTGGCAGTTATTAAATTGAAAACCCTGCTTGTCAATTCCAATGGCCCTCGTGCCTAACAAAAGGAAAGCGGTCAACACCAGAATAAGTAAAATCACCTCATGCATTACAAATCCAAGGAAGCATAGCAAAATAAGGAGCAGAATGCAAAGCCAAAGAAAGAACAAGAAATTAACTGAAATGGAACCACAGTGGCATATTACAAAATCAGCAACACAAGTAATGAAGAAAAGAACTTCGTCTATAAGCCTTGAAAAACTATCAGAGAATCCATGGCATGTAAATTTCTATTTCTAATAGGTTAATTTGTTAGGCAGTACACTACAATACCCATCTATTTCCTGGCTTAGTTGTTTATCGTTTTGTAGTCATTTATAATAGGAGCTTGTTCCAACAAAGCTTTTGATAATATATCAACTACCCGCCCTTGTGAAAAAAAATCGAGTCTTTTACATCGAAATATTCCAAAACATGGATGTTTTAAGTACAAAATGGCTACTAAGCCTAGCTACAAACACCCATTGGCTCTGCCAAAACACCTGCTAAAAAGAGCCTACTGCTCCTGAAATGCTAAAACCACTCAAGCTATCCTCCAAAGAGGAACCAAAAACCACTCAAGTACACTGATTGTGTGCCGTTGCATATGAAAAAGAATCTCCCCCATAGGAAGGGGGGGACACCCATGCTCAAGCCCTCTATATTCCGTAGAACCTCATGAAGACTGTTGGCATCACCCCCCCAATAGGTAGTTGGCCTCCTCGTCACATATGACAAGGTTCACTTTTAGGTCTTAATGGCGCCACATTTGTGTTAAGCATAAAGCTTCATGTCAGTACTTGTTCACCCATCAAAACATCACATAAACATTCAAAAGATAAAAGATACTTGTAGTACATTCAAAAATCATTCTCACCTTGGGGAACCCAGTTGGTCCTGGGCATCAAGTCAGATCGGTCCTCCTCCTGTGCAAGGATCAAGTAATGACCATCGCCCCTATCTCGGCTCCCTCGGATCAAAGGGACCTAAGCTCATCCTTGGGTGCATAATAGGCACCCTATTAAGAATGAATGAGACTATGAGAGTACCATACCCAAAAATTTGTTGGGTTTGAGTCTTGCATGCAGTTAACTCTGCCTTCAATTGGAAAAAAACTGCTTCACACCAATTGAACATTTGTGGCTGGGCACAGTCAACTGCAAGCAATAGTTGGGCCTTTTTTGCAACGTCAAGACTCTTTGACCCTGCTAACCGCACAATCAACCATAAAATGGCCCTCATAGACCTAGACCTTATCCTCTCTATGGGGACTCTATTATTGACAACTCCACTCTCAGGGATGCAATAGGATTGCAAAATATCTAGGGTAGATCGTGGATCGAGCCTACCACCGGTAAGTTTTTCCTATGCCCCATGGCATGAAAGACCAGTTAAAAAGTATATGTCATAATGGTCAATAGCCAGCTCATGATCTAGAATCCTGAACATCTCAATAAATCCTCCTACTCTTTCATCATCTCCAACTTTGCATACTTCAATAAACTGCAGTGGCGCAAAGTAAGTATGCATGTTGGATCATTTCGCATCAAAAATTCATGGCTATCATGGGCCCATTCTCCCCATAGGCTAGTCATTATGGCCTGAAACCTTTGCAAAATAACCCTAAAATCAGTCAAAATGGGGCAATACAACTTCAAGAATCACTACATGAGGTTTTAAACTGCACCCTCAAGCTCTAACACTCCCCCCAGTGGTACATAAGGAGGATTAATGCCCTCCAATAGGTTGTATAGGATGTTTAACACTCCCTACAAGCCATCTAGAGGGCGTTAGTGCGCAAATACTACTTTAGGGCACCTCATATCTATAAGAATCCACCCTAGAAACTGATAAGAAAGGTTAAGAAATGCATAGACCAAGGTTTTTGCCTCTACCTAGGATTGATGACACATCGCATGGTTTCCCAGATCTCGTGCAATGGTCCATGGAAAATCTGCTCCTCTTTGGCTGCAAAACGCTCTCACAGTTCTCAAATAACGAAAATGGTGAATGTAAAAGCTCAAAGAACTTCCTTATATTTATTTTTGGAGACATGATTTTTTGAAATCATTAAAGAGGAAGTAGTCCATTCCCCATGATTTGTTATCATGCATGAACCCATATGGATAGGAATTGTTTCTTTTTTATACTTTTTCTGCTTTTGATGAAAGTACCCTTAGGAGTGAAAAGCAGTAAAGCACTGCATGCAATTCTCAATGAGTGCTTTTCTTTTATGGGATATTTTCTCGCTCTCAAAACGCTGAAAAATCCCCGAGTTTTCCATCGTTGGACTGTTAAAAACATACAACGACAGTCTAAGCAACTCTTTTTCACTCTTTTTCTAGCTCATTAAACTGAAAAAGATCATTAGAGCATTCTTTTTAGGAACTTTTTTCTCACTCCTAAAATCGAAAAAATCTCGATTTTTCTTCTTTAGGCTCATTAAATTTTTTTAAAGATGAGATCCGAGCATATTATTTTAGGTACTTTTCTTGCTCGTTAAACTGAAAAATCCCGATTTTTTGTCACCGGCCTCGTTAAAAATCTACAACAACAACAAGAGCACTTGCTTTTTTGGGACCATTTCTCGCTCTTAAATCGAAAAAATCCCTGAGTTTTTCCCCTTCTTTAGGCTCGTTAAATATACAAAGAAGGAATGGGTAGTTTTTTTACCTCTTTTTCCTTGCTCAATAAAATGAAAAAGATACCTTGAGTTTTCTTCATTTGGCTCATTAAAATTTGATGAAGGTGTTGAGTTTATCGTCAATTGACTCATTAACAATTCACACGAAAAACGAGTTTAGTTTGTCACCTCGTATTCGTAACAAAATGAGGTCAACATTTATTAACATAGGTTTCTCTTTATCTAGATTCAATAGATTAAACTCATGGAAAAGTAATCAATCCGGGCATACTATTAACCTTTTGTCACGCCCGGTTAACAACTATGACAAAGGGACCACCCTAGAGTCGTTCTCTACGATCTTTTCAGACTCTCTAAATATGAAAATACCACCGAGTTGTCTCGTCTGGACTCATTAAATTAAACAGATGAGGCATAGAGTCACTCTTTTTACGATCATTTTCATACTCTCAAAACATGAAAAGATTGATGAGTTTGCCTGTCTGGACTCAATAAACTAATCAGATAGGGCATAGAGTCACTCCTTTTGTGATCCTTTTCAGACTCTTAAAATATGAAAAGATCGATGAGTTTACCCATCTGGACTCACTAAACTAATCAGATGGATAAAGTGGAAAATACAACTACATTTAGTATTAGAAAGTGTGGTTTGGCAACAGTTGTTCCCTTGAACATGACACTCCCTCAGACAAACCTTCCTTGTGACAGTCTCTCACTATGAATCCTACCATCCTATGATTTTAGCCTAAATACCCTGATGTTCTTGCATCTCTGTATCCTAACACTCTTTGGTGTTGATGAGTCTAGTGCTGCATGGTTAAAATCGTTGTCGTGCCTTTGATTGTTCAAGGGTTAACCTTTTGTTTCCTCCATCAACCCATCAAACATATCTTGTCATCATGCCCACTATCATTTAGATCCAATTCTCAAATATTCCTCAAAAAACAAATAATTCTTGTCTAGTTTCATGTCGATTAATGTAGGACACATTATTGCCTACCTTTCGGTAGGTGTCTTCCTATCGACTTCAACACTCTATCTAGGAAGACAACCCAAAAACACATTCAGTGCCTTGGTACTTGCAAACATTAGTGGCAGGTCACCTTGTGTTTGATTAGGGGTTCTCATTATTGGCTCCCGATTAAGTGATTCTACGAGTGTTTGACGACAAGAACATTTTTTCACACTCGCTAGATTGTACTGTGCATCTTGGAGACCATCACCATTATTGGTGGCCTTCCTTGCATCTGTTAATGGTCTCCATTATTGACTGGTAATCAGATGATTTCGTGCATGTTTGACATTCACATTTATTGATCTATGTTGTTCGGTGAAGCGGAAATCAAGACCTTGGGGAGAGGTTTGCATCACTCAACTTTGTTTCCTCTCCTGAGTTGCGTATACTGTTTTTGGAGATAGCTCATTAAAATGATCCTATTATGACACTGGATTCGCATTGTGCTTATCGGAGGCCAGCATCGTCATATCTCTTTTATGAGAAAATCACTCTGACATAGCTACTGAGCGTGGGAATGCCCGACTCAGGACATGATTTTAGTTGTTTTATATATATGTGTTGTATTAGGTTTTCGTGCATGTTTGACATCAATGCATATATTCACATTTATCAATCTATTTTGTTCGGTGAAGTGGAAATCAAGACCTCGGGGAGAGGCTTGCATCACTCAGCTTTGTTTCCTCTCCCAGGTTGCGTATATTTTTTTTTGGAGACAGCTCATTAAAATGATCCTAGTATGACATTGGATCCGCATTGTGCTTATCAGAGGCCAACATCGTCATATCTCTTTTATGAGAAAATCACTCTGACATAGCTACTGAGCATGGGAATATCCAACTCAGGTGTGTGGTGTGTGTTGTATTAGGTTTCCTATACCACCCGAAGCTCCAATCCTCTCTCTTTTTTCGAACAAGGGAAATTACAGTTAAGTAAAGTATTTTGGCATTGTCACAACCTTTGATCTCACACTTTAGGGGGCATCTATTATATAGCAAAATGACCCCCTCATCAGCTTAGAGGGGAAAGACAACATAGCTGAATCAAAGACCAAGATCACAAGCCTTGTTTCCACACTAACACTGGCTAAACACTGACAACATGCTTTACAAATCTTCTCTACAAGCCTAAGGGAGCGTTAGTGACCCTACTAACTCTACTTTCTAGTTCAGGGACAAAGTTAGTGGATCCTAAAGAGAATCTAGAGGTCAAAGGAGTGAATTGACTGATAAATATCTCTATGTTCCCTCCTAAGTCTACTCAAAAAAGCAAGTAAACATCTAAAGTTTGACCTATTTGTGGGATTTCTAATCCTAATGAAAGAGGCAAATGGAAAGAGCTCAAGAGCATGGCAACATCATTGCTTTTACCTTAAGAGACTCATGAAGGAACTTGGAAGCCCTAACTCAATTGCTACATAAGAAAAGATAGGGCTATGGTGATAGAGGTCAGATAATTTGAAACGAACTTACTTGATTATCAAGCATAGTCTCAAATCTAAGCATAAGAAGTTAGAGGGGTAAGGGAAGGCTGATGCAACAGATGGTTGTAATCACTCTTCTGACATTATTATAAAACTGTAGTTGTACTGCCTACTCCGTGGTGTTGGTACTATTATTCATTTATTTGTTTGTCCAATACCTTTTAGCATGAGTAGCTTAGTTGTATGTAACTAGATGTCTTTTACATATTCATGTATTATTTATCAAGGTTGTATGTTGTGATTATGCTTGTCTCTTCTATGTGTAGGACTTCATTTAGAGCCGGCTCAGGGGACGTCCACCCAGCTGCAATGTGCTCTCCAACAAATCTACACAGAGGCTTGAGGTAATGAATATATCTTGCCTTGATAGTTAGTTATTGTTTATGGACATGCATGTAACTTTGTGATGGTTGCAGATAATTTTACAGTTAGCCAAGGCTCCCGGGAAGACCATTGAGGGTATCTCCATTCTCCATACACCGTGCATTTTATCCTATAGCAAGGGCCTTCGTGGTGACGTCCGTCAAAGTCTTTCCAATGTCATGTAGATCCCCCTTAGTGAGGGTGATCGGGTCAAATGAATTCTTTGAATCCTTTGACTTCTTTTGCAAACCTACCTGCTCTCTTGGGCGTGAACGTTTTAGTTGGGTGGACACTATCTGTGAGTCCACGCCACCTTGCTCTATATCTGTCTTGGGCTCAGGGAAAGGTGACTTCTATCCTTCACGCTCTTCCTCTGCTACCTTCTGCTGCTCTTCTATCAACTTCACAACATCACGCGCCGCCTAGGCATTAGCTGCTGCCACTTCGTTCCTGCATTTTTCTGCCAACTGCACCATCCAAATTTTTGCCTCTTCCTTTTTCCGCTGCCTAGCGAACTTCTCTGCTTCCACCACGGAGCTGGCTGGAGTGCTCCACTCTGGCGGCCACAACTCAAGGACCACAAAGATGATGTCATCTATTGTCAAGTAGGTTAGCTCACACCACATATTCATGGGGTCCTTCTATGCCCTGATGTAAACATGGTGGAAATCTGCCTTGAACTTCGCAAAGCTCTACAGACTATTTTACACCATGGGTGATAGCCGTGGCTTGTGATTAATCCCCATTTTTATTTTCATCTCCATGAACACCCAAAATATTTTATTGTCCCTTATCCTTTTCGCATCCCTAGTTGCCCACATCAAATCATACTTCACTTCCTTCGAAAGGTCCTGGACGATCATTGGGAGCTAGCTGTCTTCAAGCAATTCCATGCCACTAATACTATGGACGACAAAAGCCATGCATAGTGAAAATTTTTTCCCTGGTCCTGTGCCTCACAGTATTTCTCAAGGAACTCTCTGAATAAGTAGTTTTCCTATTTGAACTGGACCCCTTCTGTGCATTGCACTGTTAGTGCAACCATTGGCGTAGGCACTTCACCCGCACGACACTTCCACATAACCTTTCCTTCCAATATCTACGTTGTGAATTTGATTGTAGGATTGTTGATGCTGGAAATGGCATACCCTCTCGCCTTTTTCTCCAGCTTAAACTTCTTCTTCATGGCCTCTGCAATGGCCAAGTCATCACTCTTTCCCTCTAAGATGTTTGTTGGATCCTCCTCTTTTCAAGGGAGATGAGTAATTCTATGAATCAAATGGTCTGTTATGGGGATGGGATCCTCCAACCACAAACACCCATCATTCACCAAACAGAGCATCTTCCTGATGAGAAAAAGGTCACTAGGGCATGATGGTAATGTGACACCAAAAACAGGTCTAACAATCCTACCTTCTCCACACCTTTCATCCATTTACACGGCTCCAACTCTATGATTCCAATCGGCGTGTCTTTCTTCTAGCACATTAGCTACGTAGTTTCCAAATGTGGGAACTTCTCATGGTCCGCGAGATCCCAATCTTCAAATTTCAATACAGGCACTCACCCAAGGTGTGCTCCTTTGTAATAATGTTGTCGAGGAGCAATGGATTCTACAGAGAGCTTTTTCTCTCATCTATATCTTTGGGCACCTTTGCTTTACCCTTATGCGGAGGAACATATGCAGGCAGCATGGTAAGAGGGTCCACACCTTGGGTGTCAACCTCCATTTCTAGATCCTCTTCCTCCTTTACCAATATTTCTTCAAATTCTTCCTCCTCATCGGCCTCCAAATTGATAGCCTTCCCCTTTTCTTCCATGGTAATCTTAGCTCTTAACGGATTCCTAGGGGATACATGCATCGATACCATAGTCTGCTTGTCTTTCTTGGGTCTCGGCATGCTTGGCGATTTAGGGATTTCGATGACTATCTCGACACTTTTTGTGGCTTCTACTTCTACCATGACCTGCATGGTTTCCTCAACAATCATTACACTGGTATCCATGGTTTCCTCAGGTGTTGCCATAGTGTGACTCCACAATTCTCTCAACGGCTCGAGCAATTGCTCAAGCAACAAATTCACCTTCAGAATATCAAAAAAGTCTAGGTTCATGAATTTTTGGGTGCACAACAACTCATTTCTCAAATTGCCAAGTGTTGTTTGCTGGATAGCCCTTTGTAATTTATAGCACCTTTTGAATTCGAATTCAATTGTTCCCCCTTGATTTGATCCATTAATGCTCGATTGGTGGCAAGTTTTCAAGAATCTAGCCCAGAAATTTCACCTTAAATGCATGTCGCCCTCTCCATTTGGTCTCAAACCAAACATCACATCATCAATAGTGATTGTAACAATCACTTTCCAACTGACCCGTGTGGTAGCGCAGCTACCCTTGTGTTGTCACGGACCCTCTGACACTTTGCTACTATGCATAGTCCTGACATTGTGTGGCTCCTGGGTAGAGAAGCTTATAGTCTTGTGCCTCCTTTCAGTTTCCTGGAGCGCGAAGGTTGTGCTTCCATCAGCTAGTCAGATGGTCGAGCCACCTATGTATGGCTTCAAACAACTGCCATTTACTTTTCCTAGCAAGAGGTCTCCATTTAATTTTACCAACTGCACTGCGCCACCATATATGATCTCCTTAATAGCATATGGTGCCAGCCAATGCATTCTAAGCTTCCCTGGGAATTTATCAAACTTACTATCATATAACAACACTAAATCATTCACCTTAAAGGTGCGTAGCTTAATATGTTGATCATGCCAGGCCTTTTCACACCGCTTTTGTACCTGCTAGTGGAATCCAACCAAGAACCATTCTTCTTCAAGCTCCTACAACTGTGTGAGCCTCTCCTCCAGGGCTCCACGGTCCATCATACCTATGAGCACTACTATGCGTAGACTAGGCATGATGTATTCCATAGGAATTATGGCTTCTACTCCATAGACAAGCCTAAAAGGTGTCTATCTCATCAGTTTCTTACATGTTGTCCTATAAGCCCATAATACTGTGAGTACGCACAGGTCTCAATCACTTCACTGTGCATTGCATACCTTGTTGAACGCTTCCGCATGGAGAACCTTTTGTGCAACTGTTCTTCCTACATAATGTCTCCCCAACATTAAGAGCCATTTCCACATTTGTCCCCCCAACACATGCTTATTGATCATACATTTCAACGTGGAGTTCATGTGCATCCACATAGGTTGTTTTCCATATGCCTGTGCCCACCTAGTTAGATGCATGCGTAGATCATCCCATCCATTGTACTTTTCTAGCAATCGCACCCTAGGCTTCCCAAATCGCATGTGTGTCATTCTCCTACATTTGTGCCAGTCGTCAAAGCTTCCTTTGTGCGTACCCCACCATCTAGTGGGTGTAGTGTGTAGCACCCAGTTCAAGGCCTGGAAGCGTTGCTTTTCTAGCACCTCTTTCAAACTTATCCAAGAAGGTATCTACCTCACTTAAACCATCATAAGTAGGTAGATATCTTTCTTTTATTGATATGCAACACATTGAACTTTTCATCATATTACAATTAAGTGTAGTTACTTCGTGAAATCGATTATGCCATTGCTCTATCTCCTCATCAGAATCTGAAGTACAGGAGCTCTCGCACTCCCATGAAATCCACCCATCTGTGGTGGGATTTACCCAGTCTTTCTCTCGCACTGTTATCTTGTAGATGCATTCCAACTCATCATCACTTTCATCGTCACACACCGAATCCGTATAGCGCGATCCTTCAGCAGGGCCCAGGGGTATAATTAGACATAGTGACTTCTTCTCAAAAATTATCTTGCACTTCTTCATATTAATCACCCCATTCATGTCAGTAGCCCAATCAATTCCTAAGAGTGAGGGGTAGGGATTGTTGTCATCAAAAATATTTATCAATTCAAAGTCTACCAGCAGGCTTGCTCCCTCAATATCCACATTTATTCCCTGAAATCACCCCATGGGTATTATTTTCTGCTGGTTCGCCATTCTCAGCTGAATTGAAGACCACTACAACGTAGGTCTCCCCATTTTCTCCCATGTCTGTTTCGGTAGAACATTCACATCTGATCCTAAATCCAAGATGACTTAATCAATCTCATATTCTTCGATTTGCACGGTTAACCAAATTTCTCTTCCCGTCCTTGTCTTATGCTTTCTGATCTTCCAGACTACGTGCAATTCTCCTGGCGCAGTCCCAATGCATCTGTTAATGGGTTCCTATAATCCTTTTACAGCCTTATTGTCGTGCAGTAACTTTTTACATGTTTCCAGGAATGTTGTGAGCATAGATGGGTCCATCTCTGGCTCTGGCCTATCTTTTCTTCCTGAAGTGTAGGCATCAATGAAGCTCTTCTTAGCTTCCATGAAGGTTTCCCAAGTGCACTCCAAATCAAACTCTGCTTCTTTTTCCAGAGCTTTACGAACCCAAGTATTATCTTCTACCTATTTGCCTTTGTCATCTCCCATCATGATTCCACTCGAAGCACAATGTTCACATTCGCATCCTCTTCGCATGGCTCAGAGTTGATCATCTACAGGTTCTGAGTCAGGGGAGGCAGTAGCGCTCCTTTGTCACGTATCCTAGCTATCAACGTAGGAAAATCTTCTATCTTATGATCAAACAAGGTGTAATACAAACATGACATGTGCGGTGGGTTCGTACAATTGGGAGCATAATGTCCTAGCCCTCTGCAATTGTAGCATATCAACTTTCCATGATCTTGTCCACGTCCTCCTCCACCTCAACCTCATCCGCGTCCCTGAAATCCTATTTTTTCCATTCTTGCATTCTGGTCTAGGGATCATGTTTTAGACTGAACTTCGTAGGTGGGAGTTTTATCCATCACCAACTCATAGCTTCTACAAGTATGCTCATCGTGTCACACTTACCTACAAAAGTTGCAAAACAACTGTTGCAAATTTTGCGTATACTGTTGTAACAAGTGGCAGTTGTCCGTGGCAGGTTTTCTAGCTATTTGACAAATTGCCCACCACAAATCAGGTGCCACGCTAGGTCCTACTTACACTTCCAGCCTTAAATGCATTAGTCCCCCTCGTACAAGGTAATTTGTGAAAACCGAGCAATGGTCCTTGTCATGACCCTGACCCTTGCATTTTATGCACCACACCTCTTTACGCACTTCTAGTCAAGTTGTCCTATCCTGTTTTAGACTCTGGATCTCAAGGCATAAATTCTTCAATAGCACATGGATCTACTGAACTCCAAAGTTGGGATCCTGCATCAGGGTCTCATGTAGCCTCATCGCGATCTCTAAGGCCTCTGCTTGAGTCGTTAGCTTCTACTGCGATAGCGCACTCCTTAAATGTGGTGTTATTGAAGCTAAAAACCACTCGTGGTGTTGTCCATCTGTTGGATTCATATTAGCTTCACGAATCATACATTTTAGTATTTGATCTAGCTCCCAAGGAGTCTCACCTAGTAGCATCGTGATCTCTTTGAATCCAATGATCAATTGTGCTTCAGACTTAGGCCTGCTAAATTCTTTATTTAGTGCAGTTTAGATATCCATGATTCCTACATTTGGATTATCATTGGAGTGCTTAATATACCAGGTCAACCCACAAAGGGGGCTAACCAATGTCGCTTTTTTATATTTTCATTTGCAACTCCTTGCGCTTCCCATACAACTCTACAATGAACTAGAATTGGTTTGGATCCTCATTTCCCAATCCCTTGAACGCAGGCAACTTCACTGTGCTTTCCATATTGAATCGCAATGGTGGTGGAGGTGGTACAGGTGAAGATGGAGGTGATGGCAATGAAGCTGGTGGGGGTGTCGGTGGGGGTGTCGATGGAGGTGGTATTCGCAGAATTATTTGCCTTATCATATGTATCGCACTTCGCAGAGAGACCTTCACGATCTCTTCCTCGTCTCCTCGCGGAGGTGAAATCAAGGGGCTATTTTATGGTCCCTTATTTCCTTCATTCCTGTAAGTTTTTCCACTTCATGTAGCCCCGAACATCAAGGTAACTGCATAACCCTCTTTGCGCACAATAACATTTTAATCCAAGTATTCAAATACCTTACATACTTACCTCGTGGGCCTTTGAGAAAGTGTCTCTCTCCCTCGCTATAGTTGACTGAGGTGTCGATCGTGAACTCAGTAATGAATCCTCCTATAATCTGATCGAGACAATGATCAATGGCATGTGTGATCTTATCCTCCAATGCTTCCAACCTTGGCATAAATCTAGGGTCCACACAATAGGACCGTCAACTTTCCACCTTCCTTGGCTATCTGTTAGCTTTGCGATCCACTCGTATAGCTCAGTAGGGAAGGATGCAAAGAATATTTCGTGGATCTCCGTGTAAGGTAGTAGTCTAACCACTCTTCTTTTGATAATCGCATGTTCCTGTTCTCCTGCACTGTGAACTCATTAATTCTTCTGTCCAACCAGCCTTCAATTTCTTTCTTAGTTGGATTCCCATGATACAACATTAGACATATCTATACAGATTCTAGTCCTGGAAACATAACCATTTGTTGGATTGGAGGGGCCTAAACCCAGGTTCGGAGTTATTTAGCCAAACAGAACCCTACACTATTGGCCCTTTCAGCATCAGCGCATGGAGCGCGGACTGAAGTCTCACTTGAAGCAATATGGGAGGATGTTGGAACCAAGTTTCCACACCTTTGAGATGTCTGTGGTGTCGATTTATTCCAACTATGGTTACCTTCACACAGGTTAATTCCCGCATTGTTCTAACCTTCAATACCTTCATGATCTGTCATAATCATCTTTTGCACAGCCCTAACTAGGGCTAAGATGCTTTCGTGTTGCTATGGCAGAAACCTACACTATTTCCCCAAACTACACCACCTATCTTACTTATCTTCTTACAGATTTTAGTTAACTTCGCATAACTAGATAGTTTATCTTGCATTCACCTAATCAACACAGTCATATGTGCATCATATAAACAATAGAAGTGCAATTCATACCCAATATATTCAATGCATAAAACAGGAAATAAATACACATAAATGATATGAAACTTCTCTTTGTTAATACTTCCAACTGTTACAGAATCGACTCACCCTATGCACTCAACTGCAGGGGCCAGTGCACTCAGTTGTGGACTACTAGGCCTTTTTGCACTCAACTACAGAGCCTTTTCCTACTCTATGACCCAAAACTAGACTTTACACTCCAGATCTTCCATTATGCCTCTATTCCATGATTGGATTATCTCTTTTCACTACTTAGAGCCTTGCTCTATTTAGACAATCCCATGGTCCGCGGACCAAGGGTAGGTCTCTACGACATTACAATAAAAAAAAATTGAGGGTGGACAACCCTATGACTCTTTTACAAGCTACGCACTCCACACCTACATAATGCAGAGTCTTTACATTGGATTTACAATTTTTGCCCAAAATGTGGGCTCTAAGCCCCAAAACGTCCCTTGGGGGATCCCACACCCAACAAGAGTGTCTCATTATTAGGAGGTAGAGGGAACTTGTATTTATAGCCTTTCAAGGTGGTCAAGTTTTCTTTAGGTTCAACCTTATCAAATGTGCAAAAGTGGGATTTTCTTCATAAATACACTTTCCCTTATCTGATTTAAGTGATCATTAGGTTGATTTTGGTACTCTTGAAAAGAGGAGTCCATATATCTATCACTTTGGCTGTCCAAAGTGAAATTTTACTTAATTTGCATATTTTTAACACTCCCTATCAGCTAGGGAGAATTCCACCTGCATCATGTCATGTGTATCTAATCATTAAATCATATCCAATCTCAAGTATCTCATCATCACGTATCATCACTGATCATCTCAATCCCTCTCTTACTCATTATTGCTTATCTCTTGTTTGTCCTTGCTCATGTGTTGAATATTCTCGAATCTAAAAGTAGAAGAATTTTGGCATTCAAGGGGAGCATAATCTACCACCCTCTGTCTATCAAGCTACTACCTAGAATCTCTACTAGTGGGCTACTACCCAGAAATATTGGCAAGGAGTCATATCTACAAATTGCATCATCATTAGAGAGAATATCATCATGCAGTACATATCAACTTGGAACCACATTAGGGAGCTACTATTAAACCCAGAATATCATGGGGGAGCTACTACTATGACCCCATATCGAGCAATAGGAGATATAGGGGAGCTATTAATCAACCCATCCTATTGCCTATTGATCTTCCTAGCAATGACCCTCAAGAGTTATGTGGTAGAACACTTGCATCATAATTTGAACTTTGATGAGATACTGGACTTACCAAGAGGTAAGGATCACACGCCTCCATCCCTGCTCAACCTCTTGGCCAAAGAAGGAGGGACAATCCCAACAAGCCTTGCTTGTGGGTATGATGCCAATTGGGATATATTGTGTAAAGACCAAGATAGGGTGAGCTACTAATCCAACCCTATGGGTAACAGATAGGGTTAATACCCTATTTTCCAGAGTTCCCTCAACCTCAGGAGTCCTCTATATGAATTCAACACCCTGGGAGCTCAGATAAGGGAGGAAGAGTTGGATCAGTGTTCTTGATCTGTACTGCTCTCTATAGATCATAAACATATCATCATTTTCACAACTTTTAATAATCATGTCTCAATAACATTGGTCTCTTGTTCATAAAAGATATCAAATAAAATATCATATTATGACATAAATAATCATATATATCACAAAAAGGATACCATAGTCATCCAAAGGATACCATAGTCATCCTCCCTCTCAAGGAGGTTCAAACCACAAGCCTAAGCATGTCTTGTACAACAACATTGTCTCAATATATCAAGGTAAACCAGTCCCACCTATATGTAGTATTATTTACCAATCGGTTCCCTCTTTGTCATCATAATGTATCCATTTCATATCAAGATCCTGCTTAGATGACTCTCCAAGAAGCTTACTCATCCTGCCATATGGCTAGTCATTCTTGTTATTGACCTCTCATCCAAGATATCATGACAGATCTCATACTAAGGCAACATCCAAATGTACTCATCTCATCAATAATGATCCTAATCATCATCAATACATCTAAGTAGTCAAATATCACTAGAATATCATCCCATGTAAGTATTTCGAAGGATGCTAGGAAGCAACTCAATGTGAATGTAGCAGCTCAATCATGAATCGACTCGACTCGGGTTCTATGTATATGAACGAATATTCAAAAGGAACATCAATGCTTCAATAAAATTTTGATTTCCATGTCAATTTCAACAATATATCTTTACATCTACTTGAAATTCAATCAGAGTGTCCAAGGATTTGTATTTTTCACTTCATAGAGCATCTCCCTCTTACTTTGATTATAAAGGACTTATTTCCTGTCAAGAGTAGACCATTATTATAAAACCAAAATCAAAATCAAAGTCATACCTTGGAACATTTATGAAGTAGAGGCTTGGATCAACACATCATCTTGACTTCACTAGATAACTATCAATGTGGACACATCAAGATAGAGGAGCTTTCTTCATATAATGCTATCTACAAACATAATACTTTTCCAAACCAATATGGTCAGACTCACAATATTGTACAATCAAATAAACTAAGTCATCTTATCAAAGTTTAGGTTCCAGATCAACTGACATCAATATCATAGTATCAAATTCTTTAGACCAAGCGATAAGTAGAGCTCTCATTAAGTCATGACTTCATCTATTATCATGGAAACAAGTTTTCATAAGAAATATCAATCCAAATTTCATCAAGTCATCCTCATGATCATAATATAAGTCACTAGATGCAAATTCATAAACCAAGGACAAGTCATGCAAGTTCCAACCATTCATGGACATAGCTTCGTACTGAATTGCAATTGTCAATAATTCAATCAATGTGTTAAGAACGAGGCCAATACAAAACCATTATTGAATACTAATATAATTCATTGGAAGTTCATATATCATTCTCATCATGGAAAATCATCATTCATCAAATCAAATCATTAGTCATCGAGTCAAATCCCAAATTTACTATTAGGGTGAGATCTATAGTCCAAGACATATCTCAACAACAAGTCAAAGTTTCAAGTCATTATCAGGCATCATTACAAAATGCAAAACTCCATAAGTTTCTCATCTATATTAATCATACAAATAATGTCAAACTCTTGTAGTGCAAACTTCAAGCATGATGACATATCTGTATGCATGTCATGGGCACCTGCAAACACAATTTCAATCTATGTGTTCATATTATAGTAAACATTCAAACTTTCCTTCTCACATACCTTTCTATTGTTTGCTCCACATTTCTAGGCCTAACATATTTTAGGTGAACATCTTATCTCATACACGAAACTTCATTTTTGTGTCCAACAGGCATAGTCACACACATAGGTCTTCTCTTCGAGCAGTTGGGAAACTTGAGTCACACCCTTAACTCACTTCCATGTGGCTTAGAGGCTACAATTTTACCCATGAGCCTCCTTCCATTAAATTGAGACTTAGAGCAAGGGAAAACTCTCTCTCCTTAGATCAAAACTTTGCTGCAGATCAACAATGTCAATGTTTGTCTTATTCATGCCCATGAATCATACTTTATCAGTATATGTGTTCATATTATAGTAAACATTCAAACTTTCCTTCTCACATAACTTTCTATTGTTTGCTCCACATTTCTAGGCCTAACATATTTTAGGTGAACATCTTATCGCATACACGAAACTTCATTTTTGTGTCCAACAGGCATAGTCACACACATAGGTCTTCTCTTCGAGCAGTTGGGAAACTTGAGTCACACCCTTAACTCACTTCCATGTGGCTTAGAGGCTACAATTTTACCCATGAGCCTCCTTCCATTAAATTGAGACTTAGAGCAAGGGAAAACTCTCTCTCCTTAGATCAAAACTTTGCTGCAGATCAACAATGTCAATGTTTGTCTTATTCATGCCCATGAATCATACTTTATCAGTATATGTGTTCATATTATAGTAAACATTCAAACTTTCCTTCTCACATAACTTTCTATTGTTTGCTCCACATTTCTAGGCCTAACATATTTTAGGTGAACATCTTATCGCATACACGAAACTTCATTTTTGTGTCCAACAGGCATAGTCACACACATAGGTCTTCTCTTCGAGCAGTTGGGAAACTTGAGTCACACCCTTAACTCACTTCCATGTGGCTTAGAGGCTACAATTTTACCCATGAGCCTCCTTCCATGAAATTGAGACTTAGAGCAAGGGAAAACTCTCTCTCCTTAGATCAAAACTTTGTTGCAGATCAACAATGTCAATGTTTGTCTTATTCATGCCCATGAATCATACTTTATCAGTAAAGAGTATATAATATAATAGGAGAAGGGATATTATGTATATGTTCTCCCTCTAAATTGTAATCCACTTGTAATCTTCTTTCATGCCATCAACCTATCTAAATTATCATGCATCAACAAATCTATTAGATCATAAATTCAAAGTACATCATATATTCATCAAGGGTTAGTGTCAAATATCTAATAGGAGCATACTTCAAGAATCATGATCACAACATTACTTCTTTGTCACATAAATCAATCCAATAAGTTGGGCCATTGAATTTTACCATATGCCACAATCACTAAGCACATCAAAACATAGCCATGTTCAAAAAAATATCCTGAGTATTAGTGTCATAGTTATACTTCAATCATCATGTCTACCATGGTTTTCACAAATAAAATCAGTAGCATCAAGTTGTCATATATTAGAATCAAGGATATAACCTTCTTTATGGGATCAAGATATCCAAAATCATAGATGTTAGCCAAACATCAAGTATACCACTATATCAAAGATCAATATTAAGTAGCCTCATAGAATCAAGAAGTTCATTATCCAAGATAGTTATACTTCAATCATCATGTCTACCATGGTTTTCACAAATAAAATCAGTAGCATCAAGTTGCCATATATTAGAATCAAGGATATAACCTTCTTTATGGGATCAATATATCCAAAATCATAGATGTTAGCCAAACATCAAGTATACCACTATATCAAAGATCAATATTAAGTAGCCTCATAGAATCAAGAAGTTCATTATCCAAGATATGTGTTCAACATCAAATGCACCATTTCATCATAAGAACCATGAATTCAAATCACTTTCATATGCATGCATGAACCATTTGAGAAGGATACATTCTCATCATACCTTATGGATTACCTTGCCATAACATTGAAACAATATACCATGCATACCTTGTAGTATTCAAATACCCATGCATCCTTTTATTTGACATAGATAGCATGTAGCACTTAGTCATTTTTTCATCAAGTGCCTCCTTACCTTTCCAGCTCTAGCTTTTTCTTCTTACATCTCAAATTATTATCAATAAGGATCCTCTTATTTCCTCTCATCAAGGAGGTTAGAAACATCCAAATACTCAAATATACATGCAGGAAGTATAAGTAATGATCAAAACAATAATAAGATCTATAAGTCTAGACTAAATTAAATACATAAAGGAGCATCATAATTCAAGAGATACTAATCTTCTTTGAGAGGTGATCCTCTCCCCCTTGAACCAACCTCCATGAGCCATCACTATCCATTGTCCACGTAACAATGTTTCCTTCAATCAACTTTATCAACAACCAAATGTACTAGAAACTATCTCATTTAGGGCTTCATTAAATATGTCACAAGTGCTTGAGCATCTTTACATTGACCATGCAAGGTTTCATATCTCAAAACTTTTCCATAAACCAAGGTTTCTCTCTAACCCTGACCTCATAATATCTATCAAACCCTAATACACAAATTTCCTAAGGTTATCCTGAAACCCTAGAATTTTTTTAAGTATCCTCCATCTTCTCTTGCTTCCATTAAATGTGTCTTCATGGGGGTGATCTCCATGGAATTTTCTTTAGCCCAGCTTGACCTCATAATATCTATCAAACCCTAATACACAAATTTCCTAAGGTTATCCTGAAACCCTAGAATTTTTTTAGGTCTCCTCCATCTTCTCTTGCTTCCATTAAATGTGTCTCCATGGGGGTGATCTCCATGAATTTTCCTTAGCCCAACGATGATACCATGTTAATTTTTTTATATGACTATATTGTTCTTTGCTTTGATAATTGCATTTATCCATTAACATATTAAATTCACCCCATAACATCATAACATTATTCATATTTACATCATTATTCATCATCATATGCAACTATGTAGAAAGAAAAATATCATAATCATCAATGTGGTGGAACATAAAGGAACAAAAAAAGAGAAACATTCACACATAGAGACACCCGGATTGGTCGGAGACCAGCGAAAACCCACTATGGGGAAAACCCTTGCAAATTATTCTTCTTATATTTTCATCAAATGATTAAAAAAAAGAGTGTACAGTGATCCATATCTTCATCTATCCAACTAACCAACAAAATAAATACAACATCTATGAAATGAACCCAACAACATATATGCTCAAAACTCTGATTCTGAATAGTCTAATGAACTCTCATTGTCTGCAATCAACTGTTGAACCTTGTAGTCACTAAGCAAAATCTTCAAAAGATTTACATTTCATCTTTTATATCTCAGTCGCACAGAGGAGGTGCCATGCGGGCGACTATAACTTTCCCAGTTGCTCCCTTATGCCTAGCATGTGAGCGTCTAGGGTGATATCTGGACTATAGAAACCCTAAACCCCTAGCCACATCGATAGAGAATCATTAGTGCGAATTTGAAGTCTCCAGTTGTATGGATGAGCTTCTATGTGTGCGAATACAATCTAATCATTTATGTTTTGTGCCTGCGACTAGGGTGTTGATTGGTGGTTGTCATTGATGTCAACCCAAGGGCTACCCAATATTGCATGGGAATTTTGACCTATGTGTGCGAATACAATCTAATCATTTATGTTTTGTGCCTACGACTAGGGTGTTGATTAGTGGTTGTCATTGATGTCAACCCAAGTAGCACCAAGGGCTACCCAATATTACATGGGAATTTTGACTTGATAACTTACTCTGTTCTAAGTTAAGGATCTTCTAGATGGATTCTACTCATCGAGATGTTTTTGCATGGGAATTTTGACTTGATAACTTACTCTATTCTGAGGTAAGTAGGTAAGTATCTTCTAGATGGATTCTACTCGTCGAGATGTTTTTGTTGATATATGGAACGCCACGTAATTCTTCAAGGCTTGAGAGATATTCATGTTCAAAGTTCAGTTAGTGGGATAAAACCCTATGGGGTTGTGGCATAGAACTCATAATTGATTGTGGTCATTGAATAGTCAATAATTTAACACTTTTTTCTCCTAAAATCCCTCCAATTTTCACTTGTTAAGGACCCTCTCAACTCAATAAATTCATATAAATAGTGACCCTCATATCCTCCTCTAGTAGGGATTTTGTGGCTTCAAATAGGTCATCATGGCATTTTAACTGTACCATTTTTCTGTCTTAGAAGTGAAAACTAAAAGCCATTTGGGCAAAAATATCGATGAACCTCGTGGCTAAATTTCAGATCTTGGTTCATTGTATTTTTGGAGATATGATTTGAGGAAGTTTGGGTTTTGAGGCTCCCGAATTCCATGTCAAACATGTGATGTTGGGAAAATTGTCATAACTTTTTCTCTAAGAATTGGATTCAAATTTTGTAAATAGTGACAAAAATAGGATGGACTCTAGTTTGATTGGTATCATTTTTAGGGTTGAAGGTCGCAACAGTGACATGTGGTACTTCGTACAAGTTCACTCTATTAAACCAATCTATAGTCAAGTCAACATGGGAGATTTGGCATAATGATTTCGTGAAGAATTCAATCTTGATTCGACCTGTGGGATTGGAAATAGGACTCAAAGGGCTACCATAGGATGAAATTTTAGACCTTGGAGATATGAAATTACATAGATACAACATATTCAATATTGAGCTCGTAGAAGGCAAGAAAAATCATGCATTCAAGGATCACTCCAATGAAGACCACATATCAACAGTCAAGGGTAAGTATCCTACAACAAGGTATGTATGAATAGTGTTTACATTTGAATTTGGAGTGTCATCTCTAACATATGTTTTTGCAGGACAATGTAAGTAGATACAGGGTCTCGGTTATATCTCTGTCTCTATATGTCACAGTTATTTTTGATACCACATTTCGGATGTCCTATTCTTGATACTAGACATTTAATGCTACATATTCTTGATGCTATACCAAGTTGCTAAATCTATATGATGTTTTAAGTTCATGTTACTTTTCTTGTCATAGTTGATAGAATGGTCTCTGTTTTTGTACTTAGAACTTGGTCCATCAAAAGTCTAGGGTCTGTCATCAGTTTTTATTGTATATATCTTCAGGTCAATTTTGGATATTGTCTTGCATAGAGTCCAGGCCTATATCAAGAGTGGGAGTCTTCATCTACTACTGCAACAAGTCAACAACAAAAGTGACAAGCACACTTCAAGTACACATTGCAATTTTAATTTGTATTTATTCATTATTATGAACTTACATGTGTTTTGCAAGTAGAGGTAAGTTGAAGGGTATTTTTTTTTTTGGGATTGGTTTCACTAGGAAAATTTTGCATGTAGGTAGAAGAAGATTCAAGTACAACATCAAGCAAGAATTCAAGATAAGAAGTATCAAATCAAAGGAATCATTGTAGTAGGACATCCTTGAATACTACAACATCAAGCAAGAATTCAAGATCAGAAGTATCAAATCAAAGGAAGCATTGTAGCAAGACATCCTTAAAGACATGATAGTCATCCAGATATTGTGAAGTTATTGTGAAGTATTGTTAATGCTAAGATTCATCATTGTAAAGTTGTAAAAGAGTCATTTATAAAATATTCATCATTATAAAGTTGCAAAAGAGTCATTTGTAAAAGGGTCATCATTGTAAAGATTGTAAACGAGTCATTCTACCTAGAATTGAAGAAGCGATGTTGGTAGGTATGAGTCATTGTTGGGATGATGTCATGGTTGGGTTGCAGGTCACAGAGTGATTGGGTATTTTGTTAAGTACATGGAAATCATTGTACATCTTATTATATCATGGATTGTTGTCCCTGGTTTGGGAATCCATAGTCTTGTCTTATTTCAGTCATTATAGAGTGGCATGGAGGTGTTAGGCAGGTGTATGAAGTCACCTACAGGTTGGGGCCTGTGAACACTTTAGGGTAGTAGGTTGGTGTTAGCGTGAGTTCTAGATCACTAGGGTGTTGGTGCATCCATTTACTTTATTACTGAAGAAAATGAGTCATCATTGTAAATATTGTAAAAGATTCATTCCGCCTAAAATCGAAGAGGTAGTGTTTGAAGGTATAGGATTCATTGTTGCAATGATGTCATGGTTGGTTTTTAAGTCATAGATTGATTGGCTATTTGGTCAAGTACACAAAAAACATTGTACATATTATTGTATCGTGGATTTTTGTCCCTGGCTTGGGAATCCGCAGTCTTGTCTTATTTCAGTCATCATATGGTGGTAGGGAGGTGCTAGGCAGGTGTATGAAGTCGCCTACAGGTTGAGGCCTGTGAACACTTTAGGGTGGTAGGATGGTGCTAGGGTGAGTTGTATCTCACTAGGGTGTTGGGGCATCCATTCATTTAATTACTAAAGAACAATGCATTGGGGTATCCTTCCAATGGGAGCTAGAGAAGAATGCTTTTCTGGAATTCTAGGAAGTTGTTTCTTTCATTTTAGATTAAAGAATTTATTAGAAGAGCATTCAAGGTTTTTTTACCCAGAGGGTATTTTCCACCTAAAATTCTTGTGCCTATTGTGTTCTTTTATTTACTATTATTACTACATAAACATTAATAATAATTGATTAACTAATGCTCTGAAAGGATTTAAAAGTGCTAATTTCTAAGGAATATTGATTCACCCCCCCAGTATTTCCAACAATTGGTTTCAAAGCTTAGTTCCTTCAATACCAATCTCCTTCGATACCAATCTAACAACTGGAAGGAGATCATGGAGTGTACTAAGAATAGAGTTCTTTGTTCAATGGATATAATATGCACTTTGGAATGGAAGAATGTAGGTTCATTTGCTACCTCAAGAATACAAAGTATGGAAAATTGTTGACAAAGGCTTCACACCGACCCATGATGAACAAGGTAAGAAAAATATGGTATATGATTCAAAGTCTAAATATATTATTATCAGTGGGCTTATTGAACCTGTTTATCTTAAGGAATTGAGTTGCAAAACTACTAAAGAGGTATGGGGAAAGCTTGAATATAATATATATATATAGATATATATATACACACACACACACAGGTGAATCAAAGGTGAAAGATGCAAAGCTTCAATTTTTCAGGGCAAACTTTAAGCAACTCAAAATGAGGCAAGATGAAGATATTACTGCATACTTCCAGCGTGTTGACGAAACAAAAAATACATTGGAAGGTTTGGGAGATCCTATTGAAACAAAAATTGTTGTCTGAAAGATCCTCAGAACCTTGCCAGCAAGATTTAACCCTAAGGTATCTGTCTTGCAAGATAGATCAAATTTGACTAAGCTCAACATAGATGAATTGCTTGGAATTATTACAGCATATGAAATGAGGATTGAAGAAGAGGATGGCACATCTCACTTAGAAACAACATTTGTTGCATCTAAGAAGAACGGTAAAGACAAGTAGACTCAAAAAGAAAAAACTTGCAGTTGTAAGGATGAAGAAAAGGAAGAAGAGGAAGAAGATCTTGAACTCTCAAATAAATAATTCACCTACTTCATGCAGAAAATGAGAATAGGTATAGGAAAATTCAAAGGTAAAATTCCATTAATATGTTTTGACTGTGGTGAGGTTGGGAATTTTGCAACCAAATGTCCTCACAAAAATGAGGTTGTTACGGATAGAAAGAAAGGTCCTAGGAAGTTCAACAAGCAAGGAAAGAAGAAATGGTTTAAGAAAAGTTTCTTCAACAAAGAAGATAGTTCCTCATCTGAATAAAACAATGATAATGAAGTATAATTCCAATCACAATAAGAAAGAGGCACATGACGAAGAAGAAGATGAAGAAAAAGAAATGATTGAGGTTGAATTTCAAAACAAAGTCATGAGGGTTACAAAGAGCTCAAAGTTGAGAAGAAGGATGTTAACACTCTTGAAGACGAATTGAAAAGAGAAAGATAATAGGTCCTCAACTTTAAAATCAAGGTTGGATAATACAAGTGAATTGAAGAATATCTTAGGAAAGAATTAAAGGAAAATAATAAGGAAAGAGAAGCATTGGAAGCTGAAATAGTTTCTCTATGAAAAGTAAAAATAGAAAAACTTTTCAAAACTATGCAAATAGTTCAAAGACTTTGGAGGAACACATCAACAACCAACGATCATATAGTGACAATACTTGGTTAGAAAGAAAAATTCGAAAATAAGTTGAATCCTTCTATGACAATTAAAGAAGATGGATATGAAAAATATATCAAGCAAATAGATCTCTCAGCTAAAAAAATAGATCAATACTCGCAGGAAGAACATTGGAAGACAATTCCTCGAAGAGGATTTCCTCCCAGATACCAACCTATCTTTTATGGTCATTTTTATTCATGTGGAAGGTTTTTATGGTCATTGTTATTCATGTGGAAGGTTTTGACATAAAGCTGCCGAATGTCTCATGTATGTTTGGAATGAATATAATTCTAGGAGATCCTCCAGAATTAGATATTCCATAACTCAACATAATATCAAAAAATTTGATCATTTGAGAGATGATGTTGAATGTTAAAAATGTAACAATTTTTGACATATGGCTAGGGATTGTGAAGTTCCAAACATGTACAACTTATATTTACGAAACCCTAGAAGACAATTTACAGGATCACGAGATAGAAACTAAACGAAATCTCCTATGAATAAAAACGAATGTTACAAATATCATAACTATGGACACACAACTCGTAACTACAGGTACAATATGGAATCAACCATGAATGAAAAGCTTGACGATGAGAATAAGAAGGTTTGGAAAGGAAAATAAAAACACGTACAAGGTGAAAAAGTACAAATGAGAAAAAAAAGAAAGAAGCCAATGGTCCCAACAGTTATTATTTCACGATTCATAATGGATCGTGAGGAATCAAAATCTCCTTCAGTTAATGACTCGAGTCAAGATGGTTCATTAAACGACACACTATTCTAGACAATTCAGCTTATCGACTCCTAGAAATTTGAAGATGAGGAGTCTATGCAACAGTATATGATGCAAGTCTACGATTGACAAACATGTAGTTTAAACAAGATGTATATTTCATTACATGTTCAGGGGGAGAATAATAGTTGAATTATTATAGATTCAAGAAAGGAAGCACTGAAAAGAAATCTCTATGTGAAAGTGGATCAAGACAATATAATGATTATTGAGATATCTTAGCAGGATAAAGGAATATTCATATATCAAATCAAGTACCTCAAGGAAATGCTCAAGAAATTCAATATGGAACATTGCAAGCCTATCCTTTCCCCCATGGTAACAAGTTACAAGAATATTCATCAACGGATGTAGACCAATGGTTGTATAGATCCATGATTAGCAGTCTCCTATATGTGACAGTCTCCCTACCAGATGTGATGTAGGCAGTTGGACAAGTAGCATGATTCCAAGCAGCACCAAAATAATTTCATATTATTGGCGTCAAAAGAATTCTTTGATACCGTAAGGGTACAAAAGAATATGGTTTATAGTATCCCAAAAGAAATGATCGGGTTATCTAAGCTTATACAGATGTATATAGGGTAGAAAGTTTTGATGATTGTAAGAGTACCAGTGGAGCAACATTCTATCTAGGTGGTTTCCTTGTCCCATGGTTAAGTAAAAGGTAGTCTTCAATATCGTTATCAACAACGGAAGCATAATACATCACAGTAGCAGCTTGTTTTACTCAAGTTATCTAGTTGAAGCAAACCTTGCAAGATCTTCAAGTTAAGTTTGATGATCCTATTCCCATGTTCTGTGATAACACTAGTGCCATCAACATCTCCAAAAATATTGTGATGCATTCCAAAACAAATCACATTCCGATCAAATATGATTTCGTTAGAGTGCACATCACCGAAAATAATATCAAGCTTGAATATGTTTGCGCAAAGGAACAAATTGCTAACATATTTACCAAACCATTACCTCGTGAAGAATTTGAGTATCTTCGCCAAAATCTTGGGATTCTCCCAAGTTCTCATAAAACTCTTTCTCTTATCTAACTAAGTAGAAAGGGGGAGTCGAGGTGTGTACATAGGATGAAAGTTTGTCAAGGATACTTACCCTTTTCCATTGATGACAAAGGGGGAGAGAAGGCAGTAGGAAGAGGTGTCATGATCGTAGGGGGAGTACTTGTGTTGCCATCAATTCCAAAGGGGAATATTGTTGATCAGTGGTTGTCATTAATGTCAACCCAAGCATCTTCAGGGGCTACCCTAACTTGCATGGCAATTTTGGCTTGAAAAATTACTCTATTTTGAGTCAAGGATATTCTATATGGATTCTAATCGTTGAGAAGTTTCTGTTGATATATGGAATGCCATGTAATTCTTCACGGTTTGAGATATATTCATGTTTGAAGTTAGTAACCCTAGTTAGTGAGCTAAAACCTTATTGGGTAGTGTCATGGCACTCATAATTGAATAGTCAATAATTAATAATGTTTTTTTAATCCTAAAATCCCTCCAATGTTCACCTTTTAAGGACCCTCTCAACTCAATACATTCATGTAAATAGTGACCCTCATATCCTCCTTTATTAGGGATTTTGTTGCTTCAAATAAGTAATCATGGGATTTTTGCTATAACTTTGTTTCCTCAAATATTCAGAAGTGGAAATTAAAACCCATTTGAGCTGAAAGCTTGATGAATCTTGTGACTAAATGTCACATCTTGTTTAGCTATATTTTCAAATATATGATCTAAGAAATTTAGGGTTTTTGCGGGCTCCCAAATTCCATGTCAAACAGGTGACATTTGGAAAATCATCATAACGTTCTCTCTCAACATTGGTTTCAAATTTAGTAAATATTTAAAGCAGCAAGACGAATTGTAATTTATTAGAAGGAAAGAAAAAGCATGCATTCAAGGATCACTGTAATAAGGACCACACATCAACAGTCAAGGGTAAGTCTCCTACAACAAGGTATGTATGATTAATGTTTACTTTTAAATTTTGAGTATCATCTCTGACATATGTTTTTGTAGCAAAAAGTAAGTATATAGATGACCTTAGTTATATCTCTATCTCTCTATATGTCACAGTTAGTTTTGATACCACATTTCGAATGTCCTATTCTTGGTACTACACATTTGACGCTACACTAGTCCGCTAAATCTATATGATGTTGTAAGTTCATGTTACTTGTCTTGTCATTGTTGATAGAATGGTCTCTGTTGTTTTACTTAGAACTTGATTCATTACAAGTCTAGGGTTTGTCATAAGTTTTTATGGTATATATCTTTAGGTCAGTTTTGGATATAGTCTTGCATAAAGTCTAGGCCTATATCAAGAGTGGGAGTCTTTGTCTACAAGTAAAAAAAATAGTGACAATTACACTTTAAGTGTGCATTGTAATTTTAATCTGTATTTATTCATTATCATGATCATGCACTTACAAGTGTTTTGCAGGCACAGGAGAGTTGAAGAGTATTTTGTTTTGTTTTGATTGATTTCGCCGATCAAATTTTGCATGCAGGTAGAAGAAGATTCAAGCACAACATCAAGCAAGAATTCAAGAGAAGAAGTATCAAATCAAAGGAAGCATTACATTAGTACATCCTTGGCAACATGATAGCCATCCAAATATCTTGAAGTATTGTTAAGGCCAAGGTTCATCATTTTAAAGTTGTAAAAGAGTCATTTTTAAAAGACTCATCATTGTAAAAGACTTATTTGTAAACGAGTCTTTTGTAAAAGTGTCATCATTTTAAAGGTCGTAAAAGAGCTTTCTTATAGTTTGAACAACTAAATTTTATTTCTAAAAATCAAATTATCAAGGTAATTTTCCTATACATACTTGGATGGAGCTTGAGCTTGCATAGGCTCAGGTATTTCTCTCCAAACTTCTTCAAACTCTTCATCTTCTATTTCTTGTAACATAGTTTCTTGAAAGATATCTGGATTAGGTCAACTTGGAGGAAGGACATCATTGTGTGGGACTGATTCATCTACTTGCACATCAATAATTTCAATAAATTCCTTTGTTATTTTGTTGTAGCACCTATAACCCTTGCTTCAATATACATGTCCCAAAAATATACCTTCATCATCTCTACCATACATGTCCCAAAAATATACCTTCATCATCTCTACCTTCAAATTTAACAATTTTTTTATTGTTCACTTTTATGTAGCACTTGCTCCCAAATACTTTAAAAATAGTGGATGGTATACCTTTCCATAGTTACTTACTTTTGGAGCATTTGAATTTGATTTTATCCCTATTTGGAATATA